>DWDU01001257.1:0-15155 GCA_018245575.1 Jemadia suekentonmiller
GGTAGCTTAATTTTGACGTACAAAAAGTGTTCCAATGAACCAATTTTGAATAAATGATATTTGAATTTGAATTTGAATTTGCGGCCCTTTCACACCAAGCCACTTAGCGGTCGTTACTGCAATGTGAAATTGTCCTTAACTTAGTCGAGACGATATTCGTGTGTAGCTATAGGACGCAACTGGATAAAGCACGCTTAGGTGCCCCTCTTATAAAAAAGTTTTTTTTTGTCGTTAATGAATAACCTTATTACGTAATATAAATCTCAACATGTGTGTGAGGATCATAGCAGATGTCATTATTATCAAAGTGCATGTAAGAGGCGGGATTCGTGGTTGGTATCGAGTTAGCACGTTGTTAGCAAGAAACTCGTTAGCGCCTGGCGACGACAAGCCAAGAATTTGCTAATGACGCGTCCGTCCCGCGCGACGCGGCGCCGCGCGGGGCGCGTTCCGGGGAGCGGGAACGACGCGGGTATATTGAATCTTTGACAAGGTGTACTTGACATATTGTGAAAAAAATTTATGATGTCTAAACGGGTGTACCCTCACTGGCTTTTCTGGGCTATATTGATCATTTATTATCCAGTGATAATGTACATATGTTTCAGTCTATAAAAGCTTCTTAAGCTTTAATAGTATATGAAGTGATTCGTTTTTAGCTGTAAAAATCATGTATATTGTAACATTTATCGTGGGTTCAAATCGTAGATTAACGACTATTGAATTTTTCTAATTTAGAAATTTTAATTATATCTCTAGCAGTAATTAGGAGTGTGGATTTGTGCGAGGTGTACATGGCATGTTATGGCATTTATATGGCCCCCTATTCTATGGTGGGACGTAAAATGCAACTGGTGAAACGTGAGTTTGTACTACAATCGTACCTCATTCGGGATTACCGGCGTGATGTTACGTTTACGTATACGGTTTTTTATTTAAAGAATATAGGTGAATTATAATACTGAAGGCTTCAAAATTTATCATAACAATTATAATTGTATAAAAAGTACCGTAAAAAAACGAAATTGAGTAAAAAAAAATTACCATCTATAAGAATCTCTTACAAACAAAACAGACAGTTATAAGACCGCTACATCTATGGTTGTTCACAAGTTAACATTATACATATACAAACTTCAGTATAACATGTACATTTATATGATCGCGGTCTATTTCTAATGAGTCATATAGGCACTGTTCTATTTAATGAAAACAACGATAATATATATTTATCTCTATCCATTGCCAGGCATTTCTTTTATATTATTTGTCGTATACATTAATAATAAACTCCGGTTTATAAAAAAAACCGTTTTTAGCATTTAGCCAGCTATAAATATTAGCGCGGAGCCGTGAAGCAATCTCGTATTCAAATTGACATAGGTAGTAAAACAACAGAGGCACCGACTAAGTTCCATAAACTCGTTTCCAACTCCCCTCTACACACTCTATCGGCGATTTTTAATTAAGTCCCTAGCGAGCGAGCGAAGTAACACCATCAATTCATTATCCTAAACTCCGGCCCGATTGTTCCTCGCTCGCTACTTACGCAAACTTTCATTTTAATCAAGCGTTTAATTAAAAATTATCCGAGAAAAACAAAATAAGCCCGTTAGGGCGGTCTGAAACTAATTAAGGCGCATGCGATGAGCCGGCTACAGCGGCCCGTGAGGTGAGCGTCCTTTAATTAAACGCCTTGTTCTACTCCAGTGGCGGCCGCTTAGCGAAACTATTACGACGTGGAAAAACCTAACAAGTGTTGGGGCGTGACCCAGTGATTGCACGCTCCACGCGATTGTCTTACGCCGCGCTCGCGCTCGCGCTCTCGCTGGACCTAAGTGTATTTGTCGTTGTCGATACGTCCAGGCTGGTTACGTGCATTCACCGAACGCAGTACCGTGTACAATATAGATGATAGTTTCACGATGATTTAAAATTAAGCGTCGTTTATACTTGTGTTCTAGTTTTTGTACACATTTAGCCTTACTTTACATTTAGTTAAGAATTTTATAAGACAATTTTTGATAACGATATCAGTTCCTGATGTTATTACTTTTTTTCTAAGATACGAGCTCTAAAATTACGTTTTTAATAGCTAGACGTGGACCTCTCTCTTGTTTATAATGAACAACAGAAAGTAAAAATTTTAACGAACTATATTCCTGGCCTAAAAGACGTAACACAGATTCATTTTTTACATAGTAGTATCATTTTAATCCTTTGTCCAATTGTAATTGGGTTATCACTGGGTTGCACGGACCACGTAACAACTGTATACAGGTATTCTAATGACCGATCTCATGCGTTTTATTAAGACATTTATGCTCCTATTAACGATATTGTATAAAACCTATTATTCTGTCTGTCTACCCGTAACAGAACATGTGTGAAGATATAATAATAATGTTAAACAAATAGCCGAGTGGATCGTTTAAACAACTTTAAAACATCAACTGAAATATTGTAATGAATGAAATGACATTATATTTGATTTTCATAAAATTTTCCGTGAAAATTGAATGTTAACATTAAACGACTACAACAAAATATGTAGAAAAGGAAATTTATGATTGAAATTACGAACAAGATACAGCCTATCAAAGCTAAAAGTCCTAAAATAGAACGATGGAAGTAAATTGGTAAGTTTTGTAATTAATGTTAATTTGTCAATTAACTTGGCTTACGTCTTAATTATTTTCGGTATTGCGATCACCGGCTTTATTAATAAACTTTCTCTAATCAATCTTCCGAATGTACTTTAATGAAATACATGATAGTGTTTCAGATCTGGATGGATGGGTATGCTATTGTGGTAGACAGCGTGTACAAATATGTTATGATGTCGGTAAGCTTGTGACGCAATATCAAGCTAATTTACATGCGTAGTTAGTGATAATTTATGTTTCGTATATGATGAAGCATTAATCCATTTATTGTAAATAATTGATTATGGGGAAGCAGCTAGCTGGTGTCGAAATTGTGACATCAAGAGAATGCTGTAACTCACAGGATCTTAGAAAAAATTAATACAAATATTGAAATACCTACTATAGACTAATATATACTATCTTACCTACACTTGCAATTATATATATAATGATAATTAGGCTGTGAAACAGCATTGTCCGTGTTGCTGCTATGTGGCAGAAAGAGAATAACTACTTCAAAACAATATACTAATTTTATATATATATATATATGATATATACTATTCTTATAATATCTTATCATATAAATTTAATGCATTATTTAATATTGAAATATAAATTGATTAATGAATGTATCTGCATTATTAATTTCATATAAAACGAACATAATTTCGAACGCTCAAGCACCATTTATATTTATGACACAATAAATAATAAATAATATTGTAGAAGATGTTTGAATAGTTACAGAAGACGCCATTTGAAATAAATTGATAACGCAATTATCATATTAAATCCTATATTAATAGTCTTTGTGGGTTTTAATGAATGGCGTCAAAGAATGTTACTTTACTTGTTTTTTTATGCTACAAGTTGAATATGAATAAAAAATGTTTAATTAGATGTAGACTATCCAACATTTCACATCTTACTGCTAGGCACCGGTTTCTCAAATAATTATGATGGGCTTGAAGCATAATCCTCCACGGTGCTCCAAGGCGGAGCAGCGGATGTATCCGCACTAGCCCGTGTTTAGAAACCTAACAGACGGGCTCGGTAACTACTCGGTACGACCAAAGTGACTCATTTATTTTTAACAATAATAATGATGGAGGATTACTTAACGTGCTCTACAAAGGACAGAAACGCTTATGAAAAATTACCACTGTAATTTATTTATCCATCCAAGTGCTGACCGCGGTCATTAATGGCTTAACTTAGCAAATAATTTTAAATCTGCAACCATGTAAGGGCTACGACAGCACCAACTTACGACTAGGTACATACTTACATTATAATCGATTAAAAATACAAATCACGTTTTATAATAACATACATAATTTTTTATTTAAAAAAAGAATAAACAGTGTAATGGACTTCAATTAACAAATTTAGCTATGCTATGCAGTAGCTATTAGTAAATAACCGACAGAAAGCGCAGCAATATTGCACGGTAATACATTTACAAACAACAAGAACACGGCGTCGCCTAAAATTAATGGAAAATATGAAATTAAAACAATAATCGTTTTCAATTTAAATAATGAGTACAGGTCAAACACATCGGATTAAATTGTCCGCGAGTGCGTATTAATTACACCAATTATCTGCAACGCTCATAAATAATAATAATTTATTACACGTAACATTTGTCAAAAGCCGCACTCGCACGATGAGCTAATCGACTATCACCGCTAATTGCCCCCGTCTGCCCCAACGCCCCACCCGGCCCCGAGCTCCCGTCCGCCCGCCGCCCCACAAGGGCCCCCGCCAACTAATTAGATAAGTTTGCAACTCCACTGTACTTCTGGTGCCCCGCTATACCGGTAAGCATCAATCTTTTTAATTAAACATTTTTGAAAATGCGATTCGCCATTGAACGGTTCATACGCTAATATATTATTACTACTCGTATATCATCTTCTTTCGGTCACATTTACCAGTGACACGAATATGAGTAATTCTCATTCTTATCGTATTATAAAAATATATCTTATTTTCATAGACGCCACCTTAGTATAGTCTGTAGGATCAAATCAAAGTGTAGTAAGTGTAGAAGTCTATTTGATATTGTACTCGTATTCTGATATTCACGGTAGCACTCAGTATTGAATGGTTTTCTGTAAAAAAGTAGCGTTACTTCCAGGTCACCCTATTAGGTATATTTTACATATAAAATCACTAAAACCTTTCCTCGTAACAATACAATTTCCATTTATAATTAAAACGCGGTCTGATAAAAAACGATAATGAAATATTTATGTATATTCATGAATTATTCAAAAAACCTAAGGAACCCTCCTTCATTAGTAGTGTTCCATTATTAAAAAACTAATCAATTTATTTAATTAATTGCTTCGAATTAAATGAATATTTATTTACCACGAGCACTATATATCAGAAGAATTCATTGTAATTCAATTAAGCACAAAAAGTATTACAGATTGTTATTTACAACCGCTTTTAATATTTAGTTAGAGACTCCGGTGCTGCCGATAATTTAAACGGACCATTATAATAAACAAACAATTTACACACCACATAGCTTTATCTGTCTTATAAAACATGAGACGACCCATTATACATCAACATTGGTCAATATATCAGAGTTACAATAGCACATTGTCCGTCGCTCAGTCTGATTAAATAAATAAAGGGGTGCCGATCCGAGACGCTCGCGCTGATCTTATCGTGCATCTCGCGACATTTATAGAGCTTCGCGACACGCCAAAATAGTCCCTTCATCTATTAATATAGAGCCTTAATATCGCTGCATGAAATCATACCCATCTAATCGCTCGCGAGCTCTTTCAGTGTCCGTAATGCATTTCAGACTTTATATCGTCCTTTTCTTGATTGTTACTCGAGTGGCGTGCACACCTTGTTAGTTAGACTGCAGGGTGACTGAGATGGATGATAGTTAGAAAACTGGCACTTGGTAGGTTTGCACTTCATCTTTCATCGCCGTACGCCTGTTGACGCGTGAGCTTGAATAATTGATGCAACAGAATATCACTGTACATCGATGGCGTCAATTAATTTCGTGAACAATGTATGACGAAATTTGAATGCCCTCGATCTACATGTACGAATCGCCAGTATACGCTCTGTTGCCTATATTTTACATAGTTTCATGTAAATTGACTTTAAATTGCTTTGTAAATGCCTATTTGAAGCGAAGAACGTAAATGATAATATTAACGAGAGCATAAATTAATCTGGTCGTGCATCTGTGCGGTGTCCAGCAACGACCGTAGGGGTGCGTTATTTAGGGTAAAAGGTCCCGTAATTGGCTGGGCCGGATGCAGCGCACTCACAGGTGCTCCGCTCTGTGCGTGCGCCCTCTCGCGGTGGCTACAGGAAATGAGAGCCAATTTGAATTTCTTCCGTGGCGAATCGATTAATTGGGAGCCTATTAAATCCTTCAGCGTCGGGGCGCTTGTGATATTTATTATTTGAAATTAATTGCCTTGAGCTTATTGCTATTGTGTTTTGTTTGTACGATCAAAGGTACGCGTCCATAAAACGTGTGGGGGATAATTAAGAGTTAAACCTGTAGAGGAATAAAGGAATTATTAGAAAACAATCGGGCAGGAGCGGGCGAGGGTGTGCGGAAGGAGTCTAATTAGGCAGTGGGGGCGAAGGTAATGAGCCGCGATCGCCGCTCCGATATAACGAAGGCTATTTACGCGGTGGTCGCTCTGAAAATTGCGAGGTTTTGTTTTAAAAGCGGTAACCGTTTGAGTTTTGCGATTAAGGAGTTTAATTAGATCGTTGTTTACAACCTCATTACGGTACCGTCTGAAAACAGCCGCAGATATCGGCCGATAATTTATGAACTTGAAAAATGAGTTTCTTTGCGATCACGGCGGGATAATCCTGCCCGGTGGATAAATATAAATATATTTACTCTCAGATAACCATTTACAACGGGGCGTCGTTACCAGTTAAAAGGTTAGGTTGAGGAAAATTATTTAACAATAAAAACTCGTAGCTTGATACGCTTCAATTAATAACGCATTAATTAACTGATATACGTTGTGACTCTTTATTTCCCGTAACTGGTTATAAGTGAGCTTAATGTAACGTTGTGACTTTGAATTATTAGCGACACATCTTTTAAGACGCCATAAAATCTAATCGTGGAACTTTAATACGTATAAAACAAATTTGGAATCTATTTCCGTAATTAAGTACAATTTGATTCGTTTAGAGAAAGCATGAAAATAAATGTTTTACACGTGTTTCAAAATAATTCCAGAAATACGAAATTATTTCATCGTAATATCTGTACATTTCATATAACGCATTATGCAACAATATAGTATTTTACCCTACTTTGACACATACAGTGCCTACTTGTTGCTAAAGACACCTACTTATATTCTGTAACAAGTACCTAGATAATATTTATACGGTTTTTCGAGAATGAGGTGACAACAGTTTTCCTTTAATGCGGGCTACGCATTGGTGACTCGTTTGGTGTTACAATGTCAATAGGGAAAGACCGTCTACCTGTCAGGATACATTTATGAATGTAAACGTAACTGGTGAAACGTGGGCGTGTGCGAGCGACACTCCTCTGCCCACCTCTTTGGGGATTACAGGCGTGATGTTACGTTTATTATATCATCAAGCCAGGTTACTTCCGGGGTAGACATACAGCACCGATTGCCAAACGTATTTCATGGTTAAAAATATATATATCAATATCACGACTAATATCACGGTAGTGTAAGTATTCTATGTATCGAGGAGTTTTATAATCTCGCATCAAGAAGCAAGTCACGTGGACGCGGGAGGGTCGCCGCGAGCAGCGTGCTCGGCGACACAAAGAGTTTTTGCCCGCAATAGACGTCCCCGTCGACATCATTAACGTATCGGCTCGCGGCTCGCAGTTATTCGCTAATGTGACAACAACAGACGAAGCCCGCCGCAAATGAGGCTCGATCTTTTTGGGTTAGGCTCGCTGCACACTTAAATGTTTCCATATGAACAGTTTGAATTTAATATTGATAAAAAAAAATATTCTATTATGTGTAACATTGTTTCTCGGGAAAGAAAGAAAGCGTGACTGCCGATCGGGAGGCCCTGGATTCGATTCCCGGGTCGGGCACTATAGAGTTTTTCTAATTTAAATTTTCTTGTAGTGGCTCGGAGTCTGGATTTGTGCCCGATGGATGGCAATAGGCTCACCACCTATTCCATAGTGGGACGTAAACGTAACTGGTGAAACGTGTTCTACACTACTCTGTCAACCTCTTCGGGGATTACAGGCGTGAAGTTACGTTTTAGAAAGAAACCTATATTTAAAGACTTTTATTTTATATAGCGAAGTGGCTAATATAAAATCTATGGTTATATACATTGTCATTTAAATACGCTTAAATATTCTACAAAAAAATTATTCCTATGTGCAGATTACATGCATATTTTATTTCAAGATAATCGACTCTACTAATATTGATAAAATCAGAAATCGTTTTACACTGATATAATCGCCTTTAATTAGTACCGGCTACTGAATAATATTTTTAATAATTAGTCTGTTTTGCAAGTTTCTAACGATCGTATCTTTCTAACGCGAACAGTTGTCTAATCAGAGTCGAATCTTATCCGTTTCTTAGACGTATGAGCGATATCGCTTTGCGTTTCTAATAATATATTGTATGATATTGATTTCAATAAAAAAATATTTTCAGTATATTTAAAAAAACCGTAACATCACGCCTGTAATCCCGAAGAGGTAGACAGAAGAGTGTAGTAAACGTTCGAGTTAAAGCAGGTTTTTTTCTATTTTCTGTTTATATTATAATAATTGAAAGAGCACTCTCATAAACAGAGGAGACACGCATTTATCAGCCGAACAATAAACGATGATGTTGATTATGTACATTCATATAAAAATATTTATATTGAGTTTTAATTTTATATGAAAAAATGGGTAAGTATACAAATAAACGTCATTACTACTCACAACTTGACTTATAAAAAAAAATATTAATCAAACAATAAATCAGTAGATAAGAAACAACAAATTACAATATTAAATCAGCAACCATTTACAAAGTGGGGTCATAAATAATAATGAACATCGATAGCGGGCTCTGTGCGAGTCGCGGGGGTGTATTCTGGTCGCGGGCTGGCGTGGCGCGTTTTTGTACGACATAACGAACGGGCGACTGAACGAAAGAACGAATGAACGACTAACGAACAGGTTGCGTTGCGTCGACGCAGGACCGGCGGGAATTTCGCCTCATTAAAACTTGTGACCTGCTGAGGCAATTTAGAAGTCCCGACGACTTGCCCGCTCTTATTAACGACCCGACTTTGCACTATCACAGTCGATTTTCGGCGTGTCGCCTTCTCAATACTGTAACATTTCAAACTTGGATGTTTTATTCTTGTATTGCCGTTAGAGAGCAGCGAATGACCGTGTGGATTGAGTGATAGAAATAATGTATAAGTATAACGACTATATTTTGTCAGAAGACTATGCAGAGGAGTACACGTGACATACAATTTGATTTATAATTGATATTTTGGTGGAATTCTATATTTGAATGTTGGTTCCTTTCATTGTAACGACGCAATAACTTAAAAACGTTTAAAGGACCTGTTAAGCCAAGTATTTACAAAGTGATATGATTTCTCAGTGGCTCCCAGAGGTCCTCCTATAGGTCCGAAACAAGTAGGGCTATCGCCAAAAGCAAACATCAGTTAAGCCGGTATATATACTTTTATCATATGTATAAACACCCACGATACATTTAACAGTAAACCCGATTATTCTTCTCCATTTCAGCTTAATTATTGTTCTCCATTCTAGCCCAACAACGGCTACTGCTCGACATAAACCTAACCAGGTCTGCGATCTAACTAGTAAAGGGCAAGTAATTATTTAATAAAAATGTGAGAAAATCGTTTCTCACCAGCTTTAATCCGCCGAAACCAATACATCACTAACTGATTCGTAAATACGATCGATTATGTATATGTCGCTACCGTATAACATAATGAAATCTACAAAATAAACAAACAGTATACTAAATACAGTAGCAAATTGTTCCACATACTATCGAGGGACAACAGTGGCGTGTGCCCACTGTGGCCGGCGACCAGACGCGTCTATTTCCAACTTTCTAATGCGCAGTTCATCAACAAATTCATTATGTCGTAAAAGAGCTCGCGCGAGCCCGGAATATCGCGGGGCTCGTAAATGCGGCCATAAAGACGTTCGGTTACTAATTCGAGTGGTGCAGGTGGGGCGGCGGCGGGGCGGGGGATGCTGCCAATTATGATACTGCACGTGAACGGTGAGAAACGTTGACTGTTGTTGATGTTATCAGTATTTTGTTGCACAGCTGAAGTCTAACTAATTTGAATTTTCAAACCAGCCGCTCGGAATCTCACATCCCGTTTCTGAGAGCGGATTCCTTCCGGTTAGGGACTTACCTCAAGAAAATACGGGTACAGATGATTTTATGAACATAAGAGCATATACATATATGTTATCAAAGGCAAATAAACATAATGATAGAACCCCCACTCTAGGTATTGGAGTGGAAGAGAATGTCATTACGTATTAGGCACGTATAGACCTCGTATCCCATAATTTATAATAAACAAATCGATCTGTAACAAATAAATAGAACCAACAATTCCACCCGAGACAGATTTGTTATCTTTGTTTAAGGGAAATTACCACAGTCATCTTATCTTAATATATTTATCATCAGATAATTCGTCGCGCGCTCGTCTCACTAGCGTATATGAACACTTGAAAAATAGTAAACTGAACGAAATTACACCATCTCCGACATGCCACGCATACACACTAACACATCATCAAGGTACTATTATTAATAAGTTGTGCCAACTTGGGGCCAACGCAGGTAATTTAAACGGATTCATTTTCATAGAGTCGTTTACTGCAATGTTACAGGTTAGAATTTTTATGACGCAAATAGTTTTGATACATGTTTCAGTTCAAATGTGTTCATTCCAAAAATGTTATTGTTAAATATTGTTGTATAGAAATAAAATAATTAAGACAACCTGCAACTATGTATTTCTAAATGTATTTTCTATATGTATTTTAAACAAGCGAAGCACGACGAAAATTATATTACATTCAAGCATGGAATTTTCGGTCGGAAGTAACGTGCGTTTACAATTGTACTATACTCGTATGTATTTTAAAATCTAACGTCACGCCTGTAATCTCCGAAGAGGTAGTCAGAGGAGTGTAGTACACTCCCACGTTACACCAGTTACGTTTACTTCTCACTATAGAATTGGTGGTGTATCTATTTCTATACACCGGGAACATACCCAGAGTCCGAGCCACTACTAAAAAATCTGTTAGAAAAATCCAACAGTGCCCGACCTGGAATTTGAACATGGGACCTCTTGTCCGGCATTCGGGTTTGCAACCAACGTTGCAGTTCTTTTATATTAGAGAGTTATCTAGTTTTTTGATATTGGAAAGTGTACGACAAATCAAACACATGGTAACACTAGCGCTGGAGAGGACACGCATCTCCCAGTTACGAGTTAACACATGTGGTTAATTAAGATCAGGCGTGGAAACTAGTAAACTTACTCCGCCTAATTGGTACGATTTGATCGTCAGCGCTGCACAGTACTACAGCATGTTTGTTATACGTTTCAGCAAAACGTCAAACTGTGATATATAAAAAATAGAATGCGTTGTATGTACATGTCAATCGCCTGTACTTGGGATACTTTGATAAGAAATATTTATGTACGCATATCATATTATAAATCTTTCAATAATTATAAACAACCTGTACAACGAATTTTTAAAATGGTTTTTTTTTCAAACTCGTCCTTATGCGACATACTCGTACATTAAAAGTAATTAACTCAAAAACTGCAATTTCCCATCTACAGAGACACATTCAATAAGCAATCAAAATATAAAAGAATTTATCAGCAGTGTTGCCTCTTACACACAAACGTTGATAAGAACGGAATCAATTAAATTCTCCGCAAAATTCCTCGTGCACGCGTAACTGGCAACACCGTTTCACAGAAGGAGCGCGTCTTAGTTATGCGAGGTTAACACATGAGGTTAATTAAGATCAGCCGCGGCAACGACTGAGTGGTGCAGCGAGTTTACTGAACGCTTCCCCTTTATTGATACGTCTCCCGTCTCCGTTGATCCAGTGTGCAGTTAGCTAGTTTCAACTACTATAACTTATCATACTTATCAACTCTATAATTATTATTCACAAACATTTCCCCACGCATAATTATAGGTATATATTTGTGAATGGGACTGTCTCAAACAGAAAATATTTTGATATGGTAAATGACCTTCTCGGTCTATTGTAACAACGTCATCTCTTACTGACATTTTAATATGAGAGTCTTAGCTACTCCCACTTAAAATGCAGGGGAAATCCAAGGGCGAAGGAAATCCGGTCGAAAATATACCTAATAGTACAAAAATCTACGTACCTTGTTAAACATGTGCACTGAATAACTATTTTGAGTAGCAAATTGAAAGAAGTCTCTAAGTTAAAAAAAAACCCGCCCTAATGTTAATCGACCCCCGGTAGGGGTTGGTAGGTTAGACATGACTATTATTGAAGGTTAAATACGTACTGCTTGACACGACCAAAGAGTCTGAAATAAAAAAAAAATGCTTCAATTGAAGTATTAGTCTCTAAGTATAATACTGTTTAACTCGTTGGTCGTGTTGGTTGCAAGTGTGAGTGCCGATTGGGAGGTTCTGGCTTCAATTCCCGGGTCGGGGACTACTAAATTCATAACTACTACATAAGTCTGGATATGTGACCAGTGTATGACAATAAGCTCACCACCTATTCCATAACGAGACGTAAAAGTAACTCGTAAAACGTGGGAGTGTATTACACTACTCTGCCTACCTCTTTGGGGATTACAGGCGTGACGTCACTTACTGTAATCGTCCTTAAACCATAATGACGTAATGAGTACTAACAATTTAATCATCATCGAACATTCGCTCATCGACATAATTGCGTGAGTAATTTAATCAAACGTGAGTTGTCGCGAACTAGTTACCGCGCCGTGATTATTCTCTTTGGAACTAGTTGCCGTTGAAATTGAAATAATAGTAGACTAATTTTAATTGAACCGTTACTAAATTCGATGGAAACTTATTTAGCAATACTAATGAATGTGTACGTGACGTTTGATATTTTAGACTTTTCCTTTTATGATGTATTTATTATTTTGTTCTAGTTTTTATTTTTGCGATTTCCTTATATCTTTTCTTTTGCAGCCATATGTAAAATGTTCTAGAATATTTTTCCTTGATCTTTTTACATTTTGCTTTTAGGTTCTAAACCTTATTGATCAGAATAACCGTGTTGTACTGTTATTGGTAGCGAGGAGGGCGAGATGTGGAAGTTGGTCCGGTAGTCCCAAGTTGCTGTAGTCTTAAAGATGTGTGGACTTTACCATAAATTACGCTTAAAGCCGTCACTCCGACTGAAGGTATGAAGAACAATTCGCCTGTCACAGAAGTCAGTTACAACTATTTAATATTGGGTAATAAAATATCAGTAATAAAAACGTACACATATTAGTCTTCCAATGTCATCCCTTAATTTTATATTGAGTCCTTTTAAAAATTAAATGATAGCATTTGATTTTACAGAGACTGAACACTCGGTGTTCTCTGCCTACCCCTTTGGTGAATAGGTGCGAACTTTTTGGAAATATAAAAAAACACTTTTTAAAAAACGCCCAAGCGCA
This sequence comes from Jemadia suekentonmiller, assembly GCA_018245575.1. Taxonomy (NCBI): domain Eukaryota; kingdom Metazoa; phylum Arthropoda; class Insecta; order Lepidoptera; family Hesperiidae; genus Jemadia; species Jemadia suekentonmiller. The sequence continues at coordinate 13,419 of DWDU01001257.1, forward strand.
GCCGCGAGCAAGAGCCAGTTGGGCAAATCGTTAAAAGTTAAGGGTTGTAGTTGAACAAATTGGAGTATCCGATGTCGTTGTTAGTATAATTGCTCTATGTAATTAACGCGCGTCACGTCAGTTTTCGCCATTAAATTTTGATGTCAAAGATCAAACCACAATAAAACGGCGATATGAAAATATTCGCTAGTTGCATAGTGAAAAATATGCCCCATTAAAAATAGTTTATGTTACAGCTGGGGCAAGGTTATTAAATACGGAGGAATGGTTTTGATTATCACTCATATGATTATAAATACATTAAAGTTTAAAATAACTATTATATTTTTAATAAGGATTACTCATTTTCGTGATTATATTCTAGGTAACTAGGATTACATATCTATGTGAAAGTGTAGATCGTCGTAGACTTTGGAATAAATAAACAAAAATACCTATAAATTACGTTGAAATATTTAACTATAAAAAACTATATCTTCACGCACAAGGCGACCTAACCTAACTCCAAGGATAGGAGGGTAATAGAAAAATGATTCAAAAATCCCTTTTTGAGGTTGGATGGTTCCATACGTTGCATTGATCTCATAGCAAAGAGTGACCTTTTTGTGTGACGATCGTACATTATAAAAATTCGTCCCTAGCAGTGTGACATTATGTTAAGTAAATATAATCGTAAAACCGGTCTATTTTATTTAATTAAAAAATATTACTTTATCGCAGTCCCCGCATATACCACTGTAGAACAACCTTTTATCTTTGCCGAAACAATAAATACAAAACAATTAAAGTTATCGCGGCAATAAAATTACAATACAATTAAAAGACAAAAACGTTGAAAACCATAGCAACAAAGTAATTAACATCAATACGTACAACAGAACGATATAATTAAAAAAGGTTTTAATTGTAACAATAAATAACATCCATGTAATAATACGTACGTGTAATTGAATTTGAAATTCATTAAACGCGAAACATTTCTAATTAGTTTCAGCCATACTTAGTTAAAGGTATATGTTTTAATTACCTACAATACTAATTAAGTTCGTGAAAAACCAACCGAGACCGCGTACGAAAAACTGGTATACGTGAAAAATGTGAAAGTATATTTTGTTAACATGAAATATACATATGTACTCACATTGAATAGATGAAATTTTATCATTAAAATATTTTCATGCGCCATTTCGTGGAGCATATGAAATGGTAAACGGAATACGTAATACGCGAAATGGACCTACACCAGCTTTCAACGCGAACCTTTCTAGATTCCAAAAGCCAACTTGTCATAGGATATCGACAGTGACAACTTCAAGTCCAGCTCGACGAATCTCGGCCATTTATATTAAAAATTCCTTTGACAACGGTGACTATCGAATAATGATTTGTGTACGTCAAGCTACCTTTCACTGTCATACTTGCGCCAAATTTTCGGCTGGGATTCCTCTTTTTTTTTTCTTTTTTTTTTGACGGTCAGTCGGACGCCAGGCACTGCGTTTATTTATTAACAAAATTCGGCCGTCCACCTAACGCGTCGCACACGAATGCAATCAATAACGCCAATATGAGTTGTGTAACAATGGTATAGGATTCCCGTTTCGGTGGTCGTATCGACACGCTTTAAGCCTTTTCGTCGCGAGCGTCCACCGTTTACGAGGCTGCATAGGCGCGACGCAGCAATGCGTCCGTGCGCTCCACCCATATCAATTTCGAATACGTTTCCTATCCTATTCGGCC
>DWDU01001258.1:0-15152 GCA_018245575.1 Jemadia suekentonmiller
TCATCTGTGGCTACTAGGAAATGGCGGCATAAAGTCGAATTTACGCGCTCATTACCACAGAGAAAAAAGGGCGACTCGCTCTCACAGATTCCGAATCGAATATATTTTTTATTTTTAATCTGTTGTGGCAAGTGTAAGAATAATTTCATGTTCCGTGTCAGTACACAGATGTTCTTAATGGATATATTTGTACGTTTTGTGTTTTAATAGAGGAATTAATGAATGCTCGTGTAATAAACAGAGCGAGTGTAATACGATACCATATGTGTATAACAATAAAAAGAGGTCGATAGTAACATTCCTAAGATGTAATATTGTTTATCATACTTCTCCTTGTGATCTTAGCGGACCGAAAACGGATCCCGTTGGTCAGTTGCGTCTAAACTAAACTAAATGCATTCGTTATCATAGAATGTATGATCACTTACAGTTCGCGATCGTAACGTATTCATAAATTCATAAAACTTTTAGTGTTTACAAAGTTTTTCAACACAAATATTACAATACAAAATGTTTACATGAGAATATGGAATACTTATTTGATTACCGTAGGTTTCTGAAAATATCTCTAGCCTCCATGACTAGTAAAAAAGTCGTGTCTTACCTTCTTGACTGGAACGAAAATATTAATCGCTTTAAAAAAATATTAATCGCTTAAAACAAGCGCCTTGCATCCAGGATCGCAACGCAATAATTAAATAAAAACAAAACACTAAACTAATAACAATCACAAAGAAAATTGTATTGATATAATTTGTATATTCCACTGAATAAATACGCTTAAGAATATTAATTTCGTGTCAGTGGTACATTTTTTCACGAAATATTGGCGACAATAAATATTCCATACACATGTATGATTGTCTATGGGAACTGCTGTTTTTTTTTAATTATACCTTTGCATCGCGAATGTGTGTGTGCATGGCCTCACCACCTATGTCTATATGCTATCTACATAGGTATCTACTTATTTATTTGTTTCAATAACATTAAATGAAATGTAGACTCAGTTTTTTTACAAAGCATTTGTATAGAATGTGAGTGCTTCAAGTCGCGCTCAAGGATTTAATAAATTGTAATTTAATAACTGTTTCAGTTACTGCTTTACCACTTGTGGATAAACGGAATGTCATTTATAATTAAATTATTCTCAATAAATTTTATATAAAGCCGTGAGTACGATTAAAAAAAGTCTAAGCAATTTGTATGCCATTATCTCGACCTTTCTGCGAAGCAGAACTCTGGCCAATTCCAAGAGGACAATGAAGTAAGTCCAGGCTTCTTTTAGTTGTGTGGACCGGGTGATAAGTCAGCTGGATCCAATATAAATGTCGTAAATCTAATCTGACTGTCTGAACGCAAGGGTGACGTCGAAATCATGCTTCGGCGGAGCTACCGGGTCGGTGGAGGGTAGCCTTAGTATACAACTCGCATGCAGTGGTTGTAAGACAACACCAATATAGAAATTTTCGGTTACATTCTATTAAACGACCCGCCGATTTAGTTCGTCGCTGATCGCTAATAGTAGTAGTACACTTACGTGAAGCTATAGCTCCACACTTACTGTTGAAGTAGGTACTAAACTAGCGGAGCGTGAATTACTACCACAATTGAAATACGACAAACTTTTTGTGAGCCATTTCATTAATTTTACAAAACTTTAATCGTGTTGCCGTCTTCAAAATTAAACTTTGCGATGTTACAAAACTGAATATTTCTCAGTGAGTTACTTGTGTTCGAACTATGTATTGTCAAAATAAAGTTATAATGTGAGAATTCAAGATACTGATAACACTGTTTTCTATTAACAAAGAATCTAGATTTAATTTCATCCCTAAATAACGTAAAAAAAATAAGTTAGGTACGTAATTATAATCATAATTTAAACGTAATGTAATTTTATACCTGCTTATATTTTTTGCTGTTACAAAAATAGATGAATCGAATGTGTTCAATCAGCCGATAAGTCGCAGCTGTTCATAAATTAACTCATGAATGATAGAAATAACATTTAAAATGTATTAAAATCCGAGCACATATTGAAAGGAATTTCCACTACAAACATTATAAATACCTACATCATAATAAAAAAATATACATTTAATTAAACTCGAACGACAAAAAGCTATTACATTATTGTATAATACGATATAAAATATTGTGATATTTTATAATATTATACAATATTGTATATTTTATGATTCTATGTTACTAGATATCTGGTTAATCTTTAATACGTTTCTGGCGTTAGTTCTATATGAGGAATAAATTTGAATTGCTTTTACAGGCCATACGGGGTGCTGGGTGAGACAAATTTGCAGAACTCATTGTTAAGGTATGACTTATTATTCAGATGTGAACTAATATATAAGATTGGGGTAGGAACCAGTTATTATAGTATGAACTTAATACTCAGGTGAGAAGTTATTATTAAGGTGAGAACTTATTATTTTTATTTATTTTATTTATTTATATTTATTCTTTATTGCTTACGTATAGCTAGGTTACAAAAGGCGGAATTATTAAAATGTGAACTTATTATTAAGTCTCAGACGTGAACTTATTATCAAATTATAACCTATACATGTAACATTTAATTTAACCCATTCGTTCTTACTACAAAGCAACAGCCCTTATGTTTTTGTTCTTAATATTGAAACCAGACGCTTTCTGGCTGACACCTCCGGAGTAGCATGGCCGGTTTGACTAATCTCACCGACTTGACATCAGTTATAGACTTGACAGACCTTAAATGGTATATACAACTCTTGAGATGGACGGTTATGGGTTACAGAGATGAATTATGCACCTTTATTTAGCGAGCTATTAAGCACTAGCTTATTTGTAAGCTTCTTCTATAACTTAATAAAACTCCATTCGGTTTTACAATATAGAGCAGGTTCCATTCATTTAATACAAATATAACAGTTTTATTCTACGACTCCGTGTGGGAATTCTTTATTTTAATAATTTGATCCTTCAAGCCCAATAAGGTTTAGATGACCCGTGCCCCAGACTGTATACGTTCTAAGAAAAAGTAATATATAAGTGAACCCAGGATGATAACATATTTCTAATATATTGGGCATTCTTATGTTTTATCACCGAGAAAAATCATTTAGTAAAAGTCTTAGAGATCTCTTAGTGATATATCAAAAGATATTTGAAAAGAATAAAGAAGTAAAATATAAGTCGCGAGGCCAAAATAAAATCTGGCATATATTGTTGTGCCAATATCGGATAGGAAATATATAAATACGGCACTTGTTTTATAACGAACGACTAAAGAAAACCGAATGAGACTATCGCTTCAACCAAACCGCAAGGCACGTTTTATCTAACAGTGTGCTTGTTTAAAAGGCAAGCCTATGCGGTCGTTAAAGGCACAGCGAACGAAACAATGAAAAAATAGGACATATAATGAAAAAGTATGATGTAATCCATAGCGATAAATGAAGTTGACGATACGCAGTCGGTCGTAAAATTACTCTCATTTAACTACTAACTCAAATGTTAGGAAACAGATGGTAATAGAAATGACGATAACACGCCAGTGACTGAGATGAGATACGATTTATTTCTTTATTAATGTCAATAATATTAAGAAACGAGCTGACAAGTTCACACGTTCACAAGAAAAAGTGGTATTTGATAAAACATTTCTCGTTCCCAACGCGGCAGTGAAGCAAGCGATCGACGTACATCGTATGTGAAAGCTGCGCTATTTCTCACAATCAAATTTCGTTGCGCGGCGAACAGGAACAGGTGATATGACATCGAGTATAAAATGTGAGTTCGTGACGTCACCGCTCGATAAACGCGAACATGTCTATTACATGGCAGATGCTAGAACGGGAGCTCGCGTTGTATATTATTGCAGTATATCTTGGAATAATTACTGCCTTGTTGGTCGTGTTCGTTGCAAGCGCAACTGCCGATAGGGTGGTCCTAGGTTCGATTCCAGGGTCGAGCACTATAGTTTATCTAATTTAGATTTTCTAGTAGTGGCTCGGAGTCTGGATTTGTGCCCGATGCATGGCAATATGCTCACCACCTATTCCATAGTGGGACGTAAACGTAACTAGTGATACGTGGGAGTGTACTACACTCCTCTGCCTACCTCTTCGGGGATCACAGGCGAGATGTTATGTAATAATTCAAAGTGTACACTACACATCTTAAGATAAATTATTCAAATATATTTGTCACATAATGCCGAAGTGTGTTGAGTGTGTAGTATTCAGTGTATCGTGGAAAAGAACTAATTTAACCAAATTATACTGAAGTTAAATTATAACCACACATTGCACTTTTTTCCTCGAAGGCAGGCAGAGGAAACTCGAACCTTGTAACACAGAGCCACGATTACATATTGTCACAATTTGGTTACCAACTACCGATTCTTTAAGACAAAAATAAATAATGCTTTGATATGTTCTAATTTTATTTTCTAATTTTAGTTTCTAATTGATGTGTTCTAATTTTACCATCTTCCCATATGCCTGTAATGTTTGCCAGAAATGTGTCGAACAGGTGGCAAAATAGTATCTACAAACACTACAAATCCTCTTTCACTAAACTGTTATCTGTTTCCAAGATGAAAAAGCTTATGGTCATAGCCTACAATGCTAGTTTAATACAAGGAGGCAGACTTTACACGCCTTTCAGAACATGTTCTATAGGGTATACAACATTCGACATCATTGAATAATTTTCAAGACGTTTATTGTGTTCAACGATGAAACAATAAAATTTTCGATGATGATAATGAAGGTGATGGTGGTGACGTCAAGAAAATGACAAAACAAAAGCACTACCACGAGGAATGTGCGTTAGCCGAAAAATCACATGAGATAGATTCATTGAAGACAAAATGATATCGAACTCCCGTGCATGAGTTGGTGTACTTGAGGTAGAATGGGTTTCCATTTAAGCCTGTACGCGGCTGGATCACTCCGTGCTCGGGACCACGGCTCCCGTAAGTCGTATGTCGGTAGGTAGGTACACGTAATATGATTGGGTTTGCTCGGATCTAGAATTTTCCATATTTTTTAACGTTGAAAATTGTTAGAGCTATGGAAAGTAGAGATGGATTTACGTTAGATGTAAATTCGTTCATTTCAATACAAATTATGTACTACGTGCGTATGTCAGAGTTATGGTAAGTAATCTGTAGATGTCTCTATTCTAATGAAAACGTTGACATCTGAGCAGGGGGTTGTGGGTTCGATTTCCACTCAGTAGAAATTGTCGGGCTCGAATGCCTATCTAATTACTGAAGCAATATTATTTACGCATAATGTTCTAAAATTTATATTACGCACATCGTTTATTAGCCGTCCAGGTATCGTTATGAACAAGTGTCTTTTTAAACAAAAACGTGCAAGAAGTTTCAAAACCATTTAATGTAATATTTTTTACAAAGAACATAGTAAAGATTGGCAGTCACAATAAATAGTACATGACCCTGCTTAACTGTTCTAAGATTACAGACGTGATGTTAGATTTTTTGTAGTTTTTAGTGATACAAAGAAAAATAGGTATTTATTTTTTTTAGTCACCCACAAAAATTCCCTATGTCGTGGATACTATGGATAAAACACATACAAGCATCGCAAGTACAGAAATAATTAGACTTAAGCCATATTATAAATCCATGACCGGGATGTCTGTACCTCGAACCTTATGCGTATTAACGTATAAAATATAACGTATCCGAACAGATTGACGACCATTGTTCCCAACGGGCCATCAAACTTTCTTCAATAGGAAATTGTACATACTTGTGTTTAAAACGTTCATCAGTGCGACGTGAAATTTGAAAAACGTGCGACAAAAAAAATATCCACATAAAGATTTATTGGAATTCATCTGCTCGCAGACAAAAACATTCAATGTTTTAACGCGCGTGAAAGCGTCATAAATACTCTTATTTTCGATTACTTCAACGTCTTACGAACAGACACTGTATGTTATTTACTCGCAAAAAAATCACTTGTACGAAAATATCAACGATCACGCCTTTTCTGTGTCGCCATACGTCTTTGTAAAGTGCCAACGACGCCACATGCGCTGTTACAACGTTATTATGATAATTTTTAATGCAACCATCAAATATCTAATGTACGCTTAGGGCAGATGATTTATTTGGTATTTATGCTAAGGCTCCCTCATAATGATGTACTGTTATACAGACTGTGTCTATAGAGTATTTCTGCTGTATCATTTATTATTTCTGTAAAAAAATTCTGGCTTTTAAACATTGTTGTGTAACGGTACTGAGAGATTTTTTTATTGACTTTATTTCTCTCTTTTTCTGTCTATTTCAGAATCTTAAAGCTGAAGCGTTTATTCAACGAAAATGTTACTATAAAAACATGTAAAGATAGAGCACTGGACAGTGAAAAATGAATGAAACTTAAAATTAAGCGCGACACTACGCTTAAGAAGTTGGAACTTGGAACTAATTAATACCTAATTCCGAGTACGAATAAATATTTTCAATACGTTGAAGTAACTTGCAGAAATGTTAACCTTAGATAATCACAGCGCTGTTTGACCACTAAATTCTAATGCGAATAATACTGAATTATGAATACTGTCAATATTCAAAATAGTACAGTCAGCGTTAATAGTCACTAGTGTACCGAACTCATAAAATTAATTAAATATTTATGACCGTCACTGCATTTCCGTCTTTTGATTGCACGTTAACAAATTTATGGCATTAATTGCAATCGGTAGAATAGAAGGTTCTGTCTGTATTTGAAGGAATAAGAAAAATGAGAAAATTATGAACATTACTGGCTGACCTGGCGAACTTCGTACCGCCTAAGAACTTCACAAAAAACAGAACACACAATTTGTTCATATGGATTTACGTGACGATTTACGTTACGGTATATACCTACATTAAATTGGAGTGTGACAAAAATATTGCCATCCACAGCTCCGTTTATTGAATACTTAACTCAATTATTGAGGTAATTATGTAATTATCACTGCCATCTATTGAAAACTTATAGAACTTACAAGTGTAATTAACTCTTTATCTATAAAAAACCTTAAAAAGCAATGACGTTTACTAATCGACAAAAAACTATCCTATCTTGTAAATTAGACCTAGCAATACATACATTTCTACAAAATTTCATTGATAAATTTAATTTTTAGTAATATCCAATTACCATCATCAATATCTTTCTCTTTTCATTGTTAATATTTTTCAATATCTTCATCATCGTCAGTCCACTGCTGGATATGCACCTTCTCTGACAGTTTATGCCCACAATTCCCACGCTGGGCAAGACTTACCAACCTCGAGCAAATAAGTATATACAATACTAGTGGTGTCAGACAGTGACTGTGGAAGAGTGGAAATCTCTAAAATCGGTGTCCACGTATGAAAATAGCGATTGACGTAAAACGGCAAAATCAGGTACTTTGAGAAGAGATGTATGTAACAGAGTGGACACTAAACTTTTCAAATAAATATAAATGGATTAACACTAAAATGCAAGCAGTTCACATTCCATTAACAAATGTCGTGTAACGACATTAGTATATTACAATATTCATGAGTGTTCATGTATTGAATTTTGATCTTCCAATTCCCATGTACATGACAATTAAATGGCAATGGATGAAAATTGAAAGCCGACAATTTGCATCTATTTGACGGTGTGCGCGCGACATTCGATATTCAATCCAATTTTGTATTGTTACCATCGAATGCATAGCAGATATATGTATATGAAATACTTAAATATTACGTCTAGACTTTGTATCATCGTCATCCTATATATATGTGTGCTGCATTGGTCATAATTGTAGTCTTCAGGCTTGACCCTTCTAATTTTCAGGGAAGACTTGTTCAATAAAGAAACGAGAAAAATGTGGTCACTGACAGATAGGATCCAATCCCGAATTAAAATGAAATTTCTCTTAAAGTCGATGAAATTATGACGAGTTGGTTGTCATTTTCGTAAAGAGTGACTGCTGTATTATGATATAACAATAATGTATCTTAATAAATTGTTTGTTTTATATGAAACATCATTCATTTAACTGTAGTGGGGAGCGCTCTAAATTATTGCATAACTTAGTAGAGTATGCAAAAAAAATCAATTACATAGGGTTCAAATACGAAAAAAGAAGATCGGGATCCAATCTTGGAATTTATTCTGATCCGTCTCGGTAACCTTATAAAAACACAGTAATTATACTAAGTATTTTTGTATTAAACGTCTATCAATAGGGCTCTGCCCCTATAATTTACTGTTTCTGCGTTTACAGGAAACGATTAATCGTACGGATGGCGGCAGAATTAAATAAATATTGAAATGTAAGTTACATTTTTGATCAGCATTACCCAGCGAAAGGACGAACGTTGTACCTGATTCTGCTATTAATAGTATACGATATTACTGTGCCGCGTTTTGGACAGTATGATGGACACCACACACATTTTCAGACATCTCTGTCCAGAGATAAATACTTATACTCCAGAAATATTATTTCGTATCAGGACTACAACAATTGAACTGTTAGTAACGTCAGCCTAGTTTCGACGTGTGGGTACAAGGACATCGTTCAGTAGTCCACTGCAAGACATAGACCTTTCTAAAAAGGTTTTGACTATAATCTTCACGTTAGGCATGCGAGTTGGTTATCGCAAAGCATGACTTACGTAACGCACACGCTTCTACCTGTAAACAGCCAGAGTACTTATCCGTACTAAGCCGCCGCGATTTACCAGCGGCGGGCTTAGTCACGTCATACAAATATCCTGATATCTCTGTATTGGGTCGGAGGATGTATTCTTTCTCCGCCTCAACATGTATAGTGCATTTAGTATTAGTTACTATGTATTCTATTCGAAGTTGATCAGAAATCAAAGGGTCGCCTCTTACACTGATGCACAAACTGTTTTACAACTATTTCACTCTAGTAATGAGCATAGTGTTTGTATTAAAAAAACAAATATGAACAGTCACATCTTTGTTTATAATATTCTCCATCCATTTCTCCGTTGATTTTCCCATAGTTATGGCAATGTGAATAGCACTAAGGTTTTACACGTCTATTGTAACACGAACAAGTTGCTTTTGACATGAAATCGGGCGTGTTCTCGGAACGTTGTTTCTGTGTTAAACGATTTGATGTTTATAACACACTTACTATACACTGAGCCGTAATATTTTAATTTTATACGACTACTTTTCTGTAAATTTACTGGTGATTTTCTTTTGCGTTTTATTTTTATCGGAACTAAGATATTGCTTGGCGGTTAGTAGTGTGGCAATATGTGGGCATATAAATAATCCGTGTCGGAGGGGAGTAATAATACACTCAGGTCCCATCGAATAAGGCAGAGAGCAGCGAGTGCTAAATATCTTTGTCCTTACATAACTAACTCGCTTCATCATCATTTTCAAATAGTGAGATATCATTCCTTTTAAATGGGACGATACAATGTATGGACCGTTTATTTTGAAAGTGGTGTAAGTCCATTTTCTTTTGTTTTGAGAAAATTAAAGGTTACTATATTAGTTGATATAAAAATACAGGCAAATTACATGAGGTCTGGCATTGTTTCTATTGTTTTATCAACATTTAATTTGTTTATATAAATTTGTTTTTGGCTAATTAGACTACGATAACACATATTAATTATGTGCTGTAAATGGACTTACACCACTTTCATAATCGATGATTATGCAATTTCATTTATCAACCGATTTTAAGTTGTACAAAACATGGGATTTTTTTGAGAAATTAAACACAGACTAATTATATATAAAAAAATTACATTAAATTAAGCATTAATTACATGATAGCTCATTTTTCTCAAAAATGGACTTATACCACTTTCAAAATAAATGGTCCATTTATTTTATATGGTCATAAGTAACTATGTCAGCTGTTGTGATATATATATTATAACATAACTGGTTATAAGTGGAAGTAATACAGTCTCTGTCTACCACTTGGGGGGAAGTACAAGAGTTATTTATGATATTAAAGAATTATCTTTTTCAGGGCCCAGATTTCGATTGTGAAGGAGAATCAGAACTGACAGTTACAGAGATAAAACAAAAGGCTGAAGAAATGAAGTTAATTAGAGATAGAATGATAAAAGAAGCAAAAGAACAGAGGGAGATTGAAAGACTGGAGGAGGAGAGAAAAAGAGAAGCACAGGGAATTGATTGGGGAATGGGTGAGTTTTATATAAGCAGTATTAAGAAAACAAGAACATAATATAATAGTATAATATAGTAGGTATATAAAACAACTATTATATCATAAATATTTAACCTAAAACTCTGGCTTTCTTTTAATCTATACTTACTGTATAATCTTAAGGGTGAAATTGATACATTTTAAAATCAGTGTAAATTGCTACAATTTTTACTGTAATTACTTATACTAACTATGAATCCAAATAAATTCGAAGTATAAGTTATTAAATCAACATTTACTACCAACACCTAGATCGTACCAGGCCAATTGTTGCTGTGTATAAAATTAATTTTAACCAGAAACAACTACTATAGGTGTACTTTTATTATCATTCAATAAAGCGAGGGAAGGGTATTGAATATGCTGTGATTAATCTTACTTGTCAGTACTGACAAAGTGCTGTTATCATGTTTCCAGTGTCTTTACTATGTATCTATGTGTATTCCTATATTTCCTATACAAGTACATTAATTTTACCTTTAGTGACAAGCTTAATGAGTCTTTCATTTCTTTCATTTCCATCAGGTGAGGATGCGGAAGAAGAAACGGACTTGGCCGACAATCCGTACGCGGTGGCGGCGAACGAAGAGTTGTACTTGGATGACCCCAAGAAGACATTGCGAGGTTACTTTGAGAGGGAGGGACATGAGCTTGCCTATGACTGCGAGGAACGCGGTGTTGGGCAGTATCTGTGTAGGTTAGTTTTGGTGATTAGTTCATGCGAAGTGCAGTAAACAAGTTCTGGAGTAGGAATGCCGCTTGGGATGTATAATATGTATAGTGTGGGATGCCATCCAGCTAGGGGAGATGATAGTCCGCGAGAGGCTCCAGGCAGATGTTGGATGGAGCAAGCTAAGGACAGAGTGACATAACATTAAAGGAGGTGTGTCCTGCAGTAGCGCGATAAATGGGACAAAGTAATGAAATGTTTATTTTATTTTGAAGTTATTTTGAACGTAACATCACGCCTGTAATCCCCGAAGAGGTAGGCAGAGGAGTGTAGAACACTCCCACGTTTCACCAGTTACGTTTACGTCCCACTATGGAATAGGTGGGAGCCTATTGCCATGCATCGGGCACATATCCAGACTCCGAACCACTACTTGAAAATTTAAATTAGAAAATTTTCAGTAGTACCCGACCCGGGAATCGAACCCAGGACATCCCGATCGGCAGTCGCACTTGCAACTAACACGACCAACGAGGCAGTCAAGCCTTATTCTATTTTCTACATAATATGAGTTATCTAGTTTATCATACTTAATGTTTATTTCAAATATTGTAATATGTAAATATAGTATAATCCAATCTGATAAATTGCATAATAAATTATATTCCAGTTCGAAACGTTTCTTTATCTAGATGGATAAAAGCGGATGCATATTACAAAGCGACGTTGGTTAATAATAATAATAAAAAAATAATTAAATGTCATCGTGTTATAATTAAACGTTATAGCCTTTTTTATTTAATTATCGCACAATAATCGCTGGCTGAAAGGACATACTCCGCCCCTGATCGAAACAGACCATGAAAATTGATTATGATAACTTTATCGATCTTCATAAGACAAACTCGCATTAATTTCTTTACTATTAGTTGAAACACCAGTTAGAACATGGTAGTTTAGAAAGTAAAATTGTAACATAACGCCTGTAATGCCCAAGGTAGCCAGAGGAGTGCAGTACACACCCGCGTTTCGCCAGTTACGTTTGCGTTCCACTATGGAACGGGTGGTAAGCGTATTGGCATACACCGGCCATATACGAGTAAAATAAATAAATAAATAAATCAATAAGTATATAGACTCCGAACTATTACAAGACAATTTACGTTAAATAAACACATAATACCGGACCCGGGATTTGAACCCGGGACGTCTCGATCGGTGGGCGCGCTTGCAACCAACACGACCGACGTGCCCGCCATAGTGTTCTTATATCAGTTGTAGATAGTGGTTCAGAGTTCTAGGATTTCGAAAGTTTAATATAACTTTTTGTAATGCAAGAAAGCGTCGTTTCGTATCTTAAAAAACTTCCTCAACATCAAGTAGCATCGTTTAGCGAGGCGTTAGATGCCTGCCAGCTCGCAGCTGGTCAGCGCGATTGACTGTGGACTTAAAATTTCTGGTTCTGATATAAGACAATCCAATTGGAACGTTAGCTGACAGGATATTAATAACTTATTACTTATCTGAAGAGGCAATAGTTTTCCGCACTCTATATTCCCGAGGACCGGTGATGTCGGTCATGGTAGATTAAATGGTCAATGCGACCTATCAACATTGGACTCCAGTCTCGACAAGTGTCCAAACTCAAGTCACATACGACTTGCTGATTCTGAGAGTGCAATGGATCCATAACATTTAGCGTTTTATGTGTCAATTACAAACACAAAAAAAATTATATTGCGTTATCTGCCTCACTACACTTTTCACTATATTTTCACTGTACTGAAATTAGTACTTACTTTTTGCATACAATAACGATGATACGGGGTAGGCCAGAAAGCACATAATGCTAAATATATCTATCTTTACCAACCTAACGAGCTCCTTCTAAATTCATCATAATTAGAATTAGAAGCATCCTATAATATTGTAAGAATATAATATATTGCGAATAAGTAACAAATAAAGTTTTTCTAATACTAAAGTCTTGATATCTATGGTGCTCACCTGCGGATAGACGCATTGACATGTCATTGACCAGTCGCTTATTAGTGCCCGATACATAGGAATATTTCCATTCAATTATGCTTCATTTCGTAGATAATATCAATATTGTTACTAGAGTTTGTGTTGTGTAAAAATAATTGGATTAAAAATAGAAGCCAACGTGTACAACATCGTTGAAATATAATACTATGGCGCGCGTGAGTTATTGCTTACAATTATCAATTTTAATACCGCTCGCAATTTACAGAGCGACCTGGTGCAATGTAACAAGTCGGAAGTTTTAATACTTAGAATTTTTTATAATTAGAATGTTGTGGAAGCATTTCGGTTCTGGAAAGGCCGAGTGGCCGATTGGCGCTCAGTGGTATCTGCCTATCCTGAAGGTTCTAATGTGGGGATATAATAATATATTATTGGTTGTTAGTATACCGTCACGCTGTCCTTTACGGGGTACGCAGATACAATAATGTTAATAAATGAACTGAAAAAAAATGTATTTAATAATGTTGAAATTATTTTAGGGTATTTAAGGTAGCTTGAACATCGGTGGTGATATTAATAAATTTCATCGAACGCAATGAGAATCATAGCGAACAAATAAACAGTGCCCGGGAATGGAATGAATGCGCATTACAAAACAAGTGGGAATCCCGTTCTTTGCCCCATATATCGATCTGATGTTTCGAATTCCACACATTCGAATCGTGTGCCCGCCGCATGAGTGGAATTCACTATGCTCCGCGACAAATGCCTTTGTGATATATGAAATTACAAGTATATTCATATATGAACTGTGATGCAGCGAACCGATGTGAAGTTCCGTTGACAAAATCAAAGTTGTAGCGGACGTATTCATAGGTGTACGTGTGGTTAAGATTATTGTCGTTAGTTTTAATGACAGACATCAACAAACACTTAGTGTTGCTGCGACGGAATTCCCATAGTTTTGTCTGCACTGTGCAACCAGGTTTACAATTAAAATGTTGTTTTCCTAGCCATTTACGACATTACTCACACCTCGGAGTCATCATGGCACATTCATTTTGTTTTTTTTTTGCGCGGGTAAAAGCATAACGAAGGAATTTCTTTTAATTAGCAATACCGGCGCATTTGAATGTCGGCGCTGGCAACATTTCTCAGATGCTTAATTGTTGTAAACTGCCTTTTTTATTAAAACACCGCAATTCATTGTTGATTTATGGGGGCAGATAAGAGTTTTATTTATTTTTAATGTAGTGCAGTGCGCATAGACGTGTTTAAATATGATATTACTGGTTCGATAACAAGTTGTAGTTTGTACGTACGACGGCCCATTTGACACAGCGGTCGGCTCGCAGCGCGCCGCGCGTTTCCGGGTTCAATTTCCGACCTTGTCTTGTCATTGAGTGTCAACGTGATATCAATAAGACGCGGCATTACAGTGCTCTTCACTAAGAGCTTAATATTTTTGCTTTATTCTGTCTAAACTTCTTTTAACTTCCTCCTGCATATATTCAAATATATTATGGTCAGTGGCCATCCAATGATATCGATTCAATATTGATTGATCCAACATTAGCATCACTACAATTGTGACATGCAATGCATCATTTTTAACCTGTTATCGACATGTGGACCCGATTTCGTCCACGTAATTTACATACCAAAACGATTTTCGTTTCGATCCATCGATTGGATCGAAATTATACGTTTTTTCTACCGCAACTCACTGACTGTGCTCAGCAAATGATCGACGACTTGTAATAACCCGGTGTTTATTCATCGAGGAAATGGAGTGTCACGGATCAGACGACAGGCATAAATATAGTGATTCGGAAATAAAAAAAATATTTGTCATTTTTATTTTATCTACTTTAATTATATAACAATTTAGGCTACTTTCATTTTAGAATTCCACGCGGACGAAGTCGCGACAACGGCCAGTATGCATATAGGTATGCCTCGAAGCGGAATGCGCTTAAGTTACATCATCTCATATACGATACTAAAATTAAATTATCTCAGCATACTAACGATACACAACATACCTGTTCAGTGGAAATCATCATAATGTCACCTAGCATACATAAAAACCGCCACAGAATACCTATCTCTTCGCATAAACGTGTTTCGAGGATATTATAATTCGTACACCGATTACGAACAGCGGCAGCTGCCATCGGAAACCTCCGACAGATAATCTCTCCTTTGTGCGGAATATTAATAAAAATATCGCCCGATATTTCTGTATGTA
>DWDU01001259.1:0-15151 GCA_018245575.1 Jemadia suekentonmiller
GGAATGTAGAACATTCCCACGTTTCACCAGTTACGTTTACGTCCCACTATGGAATAGGTGGTGAGCCTATTGCCATACACCAGGTTCAAATTCAGACTCCCAGCCACTACTAGAAAATCTAAATTAGAAAAATTCAATAGTGCTCAACCTGGGATACGAACCCAGGACCTCTCGATTGTCAGTCGCGCATGCAACCAATACGACCAACGATGCAGTATTTAAAACACTTAACTTCGGTAATGAAACTTTTTTTTTCCTAGAAAGGAAAAGAAAAGTAGCTGCCCGTTGGATTTTCACTTTTAGATTTAAAATAGACTTACCTAACACTCAAAGACTTTTGCTACAACCCACCTCAATATAACCGTTCTAACGTCATCAATATATTAGTTAAAGCAATCAGTTGGACGTAAAGTTAAAGTTAAGTTCCGTTACTTAGTTACAAGTTAGTGATTCATGTCGTTAAAATGAACTTCAAACTACGAGGTCGGCGTTGGAATTGCGCTTTGGAATAATGACCTGACTAACGATATAACGGAACTTGGGAGCACCTCACGTCGAGTGACGTCTATAGCGAGGAACGATGATATAACGATAATTTTTACGATACTTCATCGATACGATAGTATCTTCGCACGTTTTTCATCAGCAGCATATTTGGGTGTGTGAATTCGATATCCTATTTATATACATAATAAATATTAATAAAATCTTAAAGGCACATGTGCCTAACTGTCTGACTGACATACTGATAAAGTGATTGTTCTAAGCAACGCACCACGCTTATTTACTATCACTAAATCGCCCTTCAAGTTTCATAAGCGCTCGTGAGAAGAATTCATCGTCTACTAACCCTTCCTAATTTGCAAGCGTATCACTTCAAATGTACAACACTCATCTGCCTACCTCTTCGTAGATGATAAGCGCGATATTACGTTAAGTTAAATAATAAAATTATTATATTATCGACAAGTCGGGATACCACCGCTCACAGAGTTTGTTCTACTTGTTTCACCTGTTCGTGCCGCTAACTGTTTTACAAGTGGACTTTCACTTCGAGGACTCTTCACGTCAGAACCGAACGCCTCACAACACGCCGACGGATACTAACACACACCAACTTGTATAAACACCAGGCATATTAACTTAGTTATACATGTACTAACGCTCATTCCTTTGAGACACCGCGATATGTGTATGTATTTGTGGTATGTGCATATTTAAGACGAGAGAGCTAAGTATATCTTGTATGATGGACAATATGTTAGTACATTTGTAATGGCTAATGTGTTTAAGTTCATCCTGATTTTCGGTGCTTTTAGTGTTATTAAATAAGTTGTAATTTTAACTCTGTCTATGACTTCACTGTTAACTGTGTCCTTTTTATTGTTATCTTATGCCCATCAATTAGCCTTGTGGCAAATGTGAACGTAGCTGGAAAATCTGAGACAGACTAAATGGATTGTAATAGACAAAAGAGAAATAATGATTCGACTAGAGGGTACATAATTTTTTTTTTATACCATAATTGTCAATTTAAACGTGTACTTACATTAAATATTCAATAATTACATTTAAAAAATGATATACAAATATCATATTGGAGGCTTTGCATTGTTTCGATATAACCCGCTGAATGCCACTGTAGCTAATGATGCGGGAAAACGCTTGGACATGAACATTATATTACATAACTATAAAATTATGTGAAGCTGCAAAAAATTAACGAAACGTAATATTCAATATACCTGTACATTTATAGGGTTGAACCGTCGCGTCATATGAACGTAACCCGCAAATGTCGCGGTCGGTAATGAGGCGCGCGATGCGGTCGCGGGCATTTTGTGCCCGCATTTATTTATGACATTACTCTAGAGATAATGCGCGCTTAACGAAGTATTGAAAATGTGATCATTGCGTTTTATCCGCATTTTGTTCACACCTGACCGATACTACCGAATTTATTCAAATGTATTTAATTTGAATAACTAAGCTATTTTGTAAAAATTATATTTTCACGCCGCGCAGGTTTTACACATTTACGAAGAGCAGGCATTATTATCATCATTACATTTAGGCAGAGAAGTGTAGTAAACTCACCGTTTACGTTTACGCCCCATTGTAGTATAAGGGGTGAACCTATAGTCATACACCGAGCACAAATCTAGATTCCATGTCACTAGGAATTTCAATTGGAAATTCAAAGTTAGGAAAATCCAATAGCGCCCTACCCGGAATTTGAACCCAAGACTTCTCGAGCGGTAGTAGTAGCGGTACCATTCGACTAAAGAGGCAATGACCAAAAAATTATTTATTTAAAAATAGCATGTCAGTTTAATAAAAATAAATATAAGTATATCCATGCTCTCTACCTACTCATTAAGGGACCAAGCATGATGATATTATAACAACATTTAGTATCATACACTTTTATTTCTAAAAATACATAAAATATTGATAAACTGAACAGGTAAAGTGAATTCCACTAGGAACATGTTCTTTTACTCATTTATACATACATACGTACATATGTATATACTTATATACATACATACTAATAGTTTGCATCTGTTGCCGCTATGAGGAACTATTCTCAGCGGGAGTCGGGGATTGGAGCTCTTATCCAATTAGCTTTATTAGTAGAGACAATCAGGCGACGTGTGCGGAAACACTTACGACATGCGAAAATTGTTACAGAACTTAATAATAATATTATGTACTGCATGTAAGGGAGTACTCTAATAAATAAATAAAAAAAATAGTCTATAATAGAGTAATATTAAATTTGTTGGACTGCAAAAGTCAGAATTTGTAATAATATATAGTTAAATTAATTACATTATTTTAATGGTCGATTGGTTCATTTTATTTTCCCCTTTAGTGAAGTGGTTCGCTAACGTAACTACTTGGGTCTGTTATGTTTGTTATGTAATTATGAGATGAGCACCTTATTTGTTATCTGTAAAATATATAAAACATAATATAATATATGTAACAACATATTCTCCTGTGTACTATATGGAGTTTGAAATTTTTATTGGGGGACAAGGATATCTTCCTAACATGTAGGTCTGGAGCATACCCCACTAAACTTCTCCATTGCGGCTTGCTGAAAAATCTAAAGTAACTTACTTATTTGCTGGACAATTTAATATTTTGTTGCCCGAACCCTACCAGCCTGGCAGACCATGGCCTTTACCCTTTTCATTTAAAAAAAATAACTGATGCTGTGTTAATGATTACAACCGATCGTTATACTTTACGTGTTGTCGATAGCTCGGAGACACACCTAAGGAAATCCAATAACAGTCGCCCCGTACGGTCTATATTCCGATCACGTATATTAAATGCGACATATAAACTAAATACCATTTTTATAGTTGTCGGATTGTAACTGTCGAATGGGATGTAACATTTGTGTGATATAATCATTATATCATCACGCCAGAACCCTGAAGGATTTAATAAAGAGCACAGAGTGCCAAATATTGGCTGGCCCGTTGGTGCAATGGTTAGTGAAACGGACTGTTGCGCCGGGGGTCGTGGGTTCGATTCCCACCCAGAATAAATATTTGTGTGATAAGCGCAAGTATTTGTTCTGTGTCTGGGTGTAAAGAAAAATAAAAAAAATTATCTATTTAAGTATACCTATATTTATATGTATATACCTATGTAGTTTATCAGCCGTCTGGTTACCATGCCACAAACTCTTGACGCTTACTTTGGGATCAGATGGCCATGTGTGGAGATGTCCCAAGATATTATTATTATAGATATTATTATTATAGATATTATTATTATAGATATTATTATTATTTATATTCGCATTATTATCTGTTTTGTCATTCATCTATTTATTTTATGAATACATAGATGTTCATATAAAATATTTATTACGATTCGACCTCCCATAAAATGTTTATTAGTATTCCTGAAGAACTGAAGGTTTATATGATCTATTTCTGGCATTAAACGTTACTGAATTAACGAAGTAATGAAATTCATTTCGATAAAATGAATCCTGAAATGTTCAAAAGCTGATATTATACAATGTAGCAAAACATTGTCATTTCCCGTAAATCACATGGAAAAAAATGTAAAATATGTAAATGTAAAATAAATGTAATTTGAATAAACTGCTTAATTAATACGTCGTGAACAATAATTCGGTCACGTGTGAAAATATTTTCCAGTTTAAATTGAATACCGAATTTTATATGTCCATCGAGCCGAGAAATTACTCGGTCAAATGTCAAAACATGGACTGTGCACGTACGTGTACATCCGTGCGCATATGCGGATGCACGCGCGCACGCTGCACGCACGCATGCACGGAACATGTCGTTCAAACCATCTGTTAAAACTTTTTTCACGCTGCCATGATTAAAAAGAGAAAAGCGTGGGGTGCGTTAATGTACCGCAGGACATAATAAGTGCGTATGTTTTTGTTAGCATCGCCGTGCTGCCGGTCTAGGCCTACGTTTTTCTGTTGACGGTACTTCGTGCACTAAATTAGGTGAATTAGAAAGGAGCATACCATGAGTAGACGAACTCAATGAAATGTTTTAAAACGGCTAATTTAAAAGCATTAACAAAACCTTCACATACGTTGAAACAGATATTTAATAGCAATAATAATAATAACATATTTACTGGCATAAGAATTTACATGAAAAATGAGATATTCCAGCTTTAACCTGGCACAAGAGCGCTAATCAATGCTCAGCTGCTTTTCGACCACGCGCTACTACTCGTGATCTAAATCGGACGCAGTTTGATTTTAACACTGATGTACTGGGATGGGATTTTTGTTCACGTCAACTATTTAATAGGCCGGAAAAAGGTAACGTCCGTCGTAGGATTTTCGGCGCATATTTATGAAGTGCTCGTAGGCCAGAGCCGTTGTAATCTTGATTAAATAGTTAGATTATCGGCTCCGTCGGGCGGATGGACGTCGAGGACACTGGCTAATCCCGCATTTGTAAGTGGGCATTAGCGGGATGAGGAAAACAAGTAATTTACTGCTTTTTTTTCGGGCCCCTATAACAAATTAGGTTAGGTTAGCGAAAACAGAAAGATTAGAACAATTAATATTAATGACGAGTTGAAAAGTTAAAAAATATTGTTAAATCGTCATATGTTCATTGAGTAAGTTTCATTTACATTCATCACTCTCTTTATACGCTCACTCTGGTTTCAAAGACTCTGAATAACTATACAAATATATTATTAGCTATTATGTTCATTGTGATTTATGCGCACTAGAATTTTAACTCGAGACCCCCAGTACAAATCAAAGAAAAATAAGTATAGAAGACTATTATATGCCAGATTGCTGCGCGTACATATGCTGTCATGTGAATGCTCCTATCGCTGTTATGATGTTAAAGCTCTTTTAACGTGTGCTACCTGTCGTGGTCAGTGATGCTCGTTGAGTCGTCGTCGGTTCGATTCCCATAGCGAATAAATATTTGTGTGATTACGTATTCGTTCTCTGCCTGTTGGTACTTATAGCAAAATTACTTACGTAAATATATATGTTTTAATATTTTTCAAATATTAGTACATCATTTAATGGACACCACTTTGGCCAAAACAGATTACACTAATAGTATATACGTAGTGTATTCAGTATTCTATTTATCATTAAAGGGAGTCTTTTTTGGTTCAATTTTTATAAAATTTGTTGCCGTAAAATTGTAATACAAAAATTTGCACTATGTTATGATGCAGCACGACAGAATCAGTTCCAGATACGCGCGGCTAATGTCTCGTATTGTTATAATGCGCGCACCTAACGGTCGCAATGAGCGCAGCGCTTGAATTGTTAATAGCTTCATTTGTGAAGCAATAATTGGAGCATGCGGGAAACCGATATATGTACCAATCTATGTACATTATCATTTATGTGTAAGTGAGGATTGACAATGTTTTGAATATTTTCAAAGTTTGGTTTGAACCAAGTTCAAAAAGCCTTGATAATGATGATGATGTATTTTATTTTGGGATATTAACTGATAATGTTATGAAAAGGATAATACCTACTGTACACTTTAAATACGTTTTGAAAATTAGTTATAATTGCTTTGTTTGGGACCGAAACATATCTAAGTCAATACAAATATCATGTTTAATTGAATATAGCTGAGAGGAGCTCGAACAGTGATCCCACGCAGTGCAATACTAGAGTGGCGACTCACCGCAAAGTATTTGTCAAACAGAGTCGTGTGCGGGCGCCAACATGCGACTTAATGGAAATGCAAATGTATTTTCCGCTACTGGACACACCGAGCGAGAGTGAGAGCCGTACGGACCGTCGCGCCGAGTGAATACCACTTTCATACACTGTAAGCGTTTGAATTTGAAATTGGAATTCCGATTAGAATCATAGCCGAATCGATTTCGTTAATTGTGCGATTGATGGTAACGATATAATATTCCCAATTGAAGGAGAGCGAGGGCCTCGAGATGTGGCGCGCCGAGTGAATTTAACGCGACGGACACGCCCTGCGTCATTCGTGCTGTCGTTTAAAATGCCACTTTCATACGCTGTAAACGTTTGATTTGAATGTGGAATTCCGCTCAGATTCATAGCCGAATCGATTCTATTAATTGCGTTGTTGATGGTATTGGTATAAAAATCTCATTTGTCCTTTTACTTCATATAAAGTCTATATATCTCCAATATAAACTTTGATAATAAAAAAATAATTATCTTAAAGGATTTCATTAGTATCAACATTATCAAATGTATTTCTAAACTTATATGCGTAGTGAATGATAGACCTATGTGTTAATCCTATAATGTCAAATGAATATAATGACATAAAATGTCGATATATATACGTTTAAAAAAAAACTAAAATTCGTGTATATTGTGATAACCCTAAAGTTTCGTTCGAATCAGCGATACACAATGAAGTATTTGCTAAACAAAGCCGCGTGCGGGCGACCAACACATATAGCGGTACTAAACAGCGATGTCTAGATGCGAGCGAGAATTTCGTTATCTGTTGCCTATTGGACCGATGAAATTCGATTCGATGGAACATAAATCGAGGATATTAGATCTATTTTGGGAAAATATTGTACGTAAATATAAATTATTTTCTTTATACTCGTAGCTAACCAACGTTTTGTGAGTCCGAGGAGCTCCATGACGAAAGGGAACAGAATGTACGCTCCTGAGGACGTCAGAAAAATGAACAGCAAATAACTCGGAACACAGAACACAATCATTACTCACTCGAAACACGTAACACAGAATTAATAAGCACAATAAAAGTAGTTTATTTGCACCAATATGTCCTGGATTCAGAGAATGGCGCGAAACTCTTTCTTTACAAAATTGTTTCCAATGCAAGACTAATTTATCAGTCGGTGTAACAGTGAAGGAAAATATCGTGAAATAACGCGCGATACAAAATTACACACGATGCTTTCTGAGCAGTGCAAAGTATAATAAATAGCAATTGGCCAGCATAGAAGACTATGGCCATTTCACTTCTCACTCTGATATCGTATTCGTGTCATAAAATAGAACGATAAAAATATTGAGCACGACATACAACATATTTTAGTATTTTGTTGGGAGAATGTTAAACACACCGCAAACAGATTAAAAACTTATTGTAATCTACATTTTTTGTTGTCTGTGGCGCTAGTGCCTACTCTGTACGAGAATTCTTGTCTCTGTCACTTTGTATCCATCTTTCAATTTTGCAATATACGTTAGTTAGCTATTTTCTATTTTCGGTGTATCATAAGTTTCCCACATATTTCAAGACTTCCCGCATCACATTTACAACCCCACTCTAAGGTTTCTCCAAGCAACTTTTGCCAGGAGCAAACAAAAAAACAAACATCCACAATACAGGTAGACCTAAATTCTAAATTCAAATATGTATTGGATCAAAAATCGAACGCGTTACACTGAAAAACACAGCTCTATAAGCAATGTATTTAATATGTAGACTCTGTATATTAGAATAAAGAAAATTCTCAACTCTATCTACTCCTCTTAATCAAGGAGCATATTATCTAGAGGCACACAATGTTATCATTGAACAACAAGCTCTACAAACACGGCTAATAGCTATGCAAATGCTTTCCTCTGTTCTCTCCATTTATTGCCACTGTTCCATAAAGGCATTAACTCTAGCATAAAATAGAATTAGCTGGAAAGACTAAATATCTGTGTATTATGCTTGTTAGCTGGGATAGTTCTTTTTTTAAACTGTAATTACCGGTTTGGTGACTGGCAAAGGACAGTCGTGTCTATTAGTTATTATCTAGTATATTAGGTGTCAATCCAGTTAAGTAGAGTCCTGGACTGCAGTTAATTTAGAATTGCTGTGCTTATATCAGTAATTTTATTGACCGTGGCGGTTATATGGTTTTCGACTTTATTAAAATCGTGGTACTGAAAGAAACGAGTTAACAACATATATGCGGTTCGTGGTCTTTGTTCAAACTGAAACATATTACAGATTTTGGTTCGAATAACGAGCGCTGAGCGTATTCAAATGACTATTGCCGATTGGTTACTAACTTAGAATTAAATTACTATGAACTGTTTTGTTATTCCACTGTTGGGTACGAGTCTGCTCTCAGAAAGACAAGGGTTAAGGTCATAGTATGCCATGCTGGCCAAATTCGGAGAGAAAACGCTTTTGAAGGAACCTTATGGAAAATTATGAGGCGTGCATTTTCCACATTGGTTCAACTCATCGTTACCATAACTAGTATTTAATACTTAAAACACAATTTGTATAGGATAAGATGCGCGCTGGAATTGAAATCCAGTTGACCCCGGTCACGAGATTTAAGATAAAACTGAGGATTATATTTGACATCATGCTTATACGCTCTGGTGACATGATCTCACGTGAGATCTAGGGCGTGAAGTATCGCTTTTGTCGGCTTTCAACAGTGACCTACGGTACAGTGCGCTCTAGTGCGACGTGGTGTCCTATTGCATTCATCTTAGACGTGACAACTTCTGACATTGCAAATTCAAATTATTCCTTATTAGTTTCACTTACAGTTGGTGGCCAAATTATGAGGGACACACACGTTTCTTTGTATTATATTTTATATGAAACAATGTATGTTTGAGAAAGTAAAAAAAATGACTAGGTAAAAAAAGAAATATTTATTAAACTTAAAAAAAGAATATTCATGAGACAAAAACTGTACTCTTATATTTTAATATTAAGTAATACCACCTTTCATTGATTGAAACTCATCAGAGAATGGCATCACAGCCCAAAAATTACAGAAAATGCAAAAGTCTGCCTAGAAAATATGCGTAGACTAGTAGTATCTCTAATTGCCGCAAAAGGTGGCACTACTAAATATTAAAATATAAGAGTAAAGTTCTTGTCTTATGAACATTTTTTTTTATGTTAAATAAATATTTTCTTATTACTTCGTTATTGATTTAGTTTCTCAATAGTACACTGTTACATATAAAATACATTATAAATGTAAGAATAAATATAATACAAAAAGTCACTCCGATTTCAAGATACAAAAAATACATTTATTGAATAGTGTTGTTCCATACGTATACACAGAACTACAATATATGTGCATTACAGAGACTTTATACAGAACATTATTATGCCCAGTCAATGCTTTGTCAATATGAAATGTGTTAATTTTGGTACGGCGTACACTTAGTACATGTGTTGTTGCTGTGTGTGCTGTTACTTGTAAGTGACGTCATCATGTACTTTGGGAACAAAGGGACATTTTATTTGATGTAATATAATTTTAAAAAATATTTCAAAGTTGTATCAGATACAGATATAATGTAACAGAGATAGACAAAATATAAAGTTGTATAATTTTTTATTTCGCTGTCTACATCATACTTGAGTCGGAGTTGATCTCGGAGGCTTTTATTTGTCTCCAATCGACTATAGACGTTGATTTGTATTGAGAAATGCCTTATTAAATATTTTCAACATCCAAGTCTATCGTCAAGTTTGCTATGTTCTCATTCCTTCTTACGATGAAAAGAACGAGATTTCCTTTTAACAAACACGCATAACAAGTAACAATAAGGCACTTAGAAATAATGATCGCGAGTGACATCAGTCGCGAAACATGTCATTTGTGATGTAAAGGCATTGCGACAAGAACATAGGAGATACAGGTTTTAAATGGTAAAGTGCCAAATTATTATTATTACTTATTATAATGTATGATTTTTCATCAGATTTATTACGGGGTAAACAGAGAGCACCGAATTTCAAGTTTTCATAGACCTGATGTACCTCTTCCACACCCATGGCTTCTTCTTCCCACATTAGCTATATACACACTTCTAAACTACTAGAATTTTATCTACAAGTAAGAAAAAAAACTGGTCTAAATAACTTTAGGAATTAATCTGCAGCGCTGGTAATGGAACAAACGTATTCACGTTGTATTAAGTTAGTTTTTTACGAACAGTACCAGAAGTTATTTGGGTTACAACGTTTACACACAAAACATATGTAGGTAAGCAAAGAGGTATTAAGAATTTGAAAAACATGAACTCCATGTTACATTCCTTTCGTGTTAGTAACTCCTTACTCGTATGAAATTGTTATAATACACGGAAATTCATCATAAAACAACGCTATATTTTGTCTTTTTGGTACATTTACAAAGTCCACTAATAAACAAGTGTAGCGAAGCGATGTAGATGATGAACATTATGACGACATTTCCGTTTTATCCTCATTACAGCGCGTTTTCGAATTTCGGTTTATATGTGTGTATAGAATTGTACTGGAAGTGGCAATAAATATATGAATAAAAATGGGGAACCCTTTGTTCACTTTTGAGTTCTTTGAAAAATATGTAGTATTTGTATTTTGGACTGCGTCAAATAAAGAGTAGGTGTAAAAAGTTTAAGATTTTAGAAATTTCAAATATTGTTAGAAAAAAATTAACTCGATAATAGCAATAATAATATTGTGTGATAACTTATAAACACTAACTTAATTTCAAAACATGCCTAGCCTGTATTTGATAGCCAAAGAGCTGATAGATTTAGAATACGTTTTAAATTTAAAATACGTAATATCACACCATTGAATATAAGATCTCAGAAATGGAAAACTGAACTCAACTGAACTGAACTTAAGTTATCACTGCTACATTTTACTATACTACCTGTTTAATGCTATATGTAACCATTTGTAATGTTATTTAGATTTAACGTAACCTTACGCCTGTAATCCCCAAAGAGGTAGGCAGAGTAGAGAGATAGTTACGTTTATGTTCCACTACGGTATAGGGGGTGAGCCTATTGCCTTAAATCGGGCATATGACTAGACTCTAAGTCACTTCTAAGAATTTGAACTATAACTTCTTGATCAATAGTCGCGTTAGCAACCACTCGACTAGCGAGGCAGTCAATATAAAAAAATCAAAAATGTATTGTTATGTAAAGAATTTTACGTTCAGCCACTAAAAAAATATTCACGCCCATCGCACAAACATTTATTTTGGCTGTGAACCTAAAGTTCGGCCCTCAGTTCATCAGTCACAGCCACTAACTGCTGGACAAACGAACCACTCAATTTCACTATTTAACTACAAAGAGGTCACTACAAAGAGATTCAATATCACTTTTATCTACAAAGAGGGTAAAAACAACAAACCACAAAGGATAGTATCTGGTTCAACATAGTTACACTGGAGACTCTCGAGCAACGCAAAGGGAATCTAAGCTTTTACACGACACCGCTATGCCGCGCTCAAAGCGTGAGAGTTCTTCATTTGTTAAAATGACAAGAGTAAATTCGTGTGTACTATTTCTTACTTTCATTTACTAAATTTTTCAAGTGTTAAAACATTTCAAACGTAGAATTAATGGCGTTGTGGATTAGATTAATCCTAAAACTGGCGTCCTAAGTTCGAATCAATACAAGTTTAAACAGTAATGTGATAAATAATTTCAAGCACGCTTCCTTAAGTATGAAAAAATGTGATATTTAATCGTGATTCATCTTTGGACGCATTTGCGCTTATCATCTGACATAATGGCGGCGTAAGGCTGGCCGATCAAAATATGATAATTAATGCAATTTCTAGTGTCTTTACATCCTTGGAACTGGCCGCACGCAACATTAGCAAGACGCATCGAAGGGGACGTTAAATTCGTTTCTCGTTTTGCTACATTACCCTCGTCACCAGTGAGTATTCATCACATCTGGCCCCCTCCAGTCAATCTGCAATGATTGTCGAGTTTGCTTGACGTGGTGGAACGAGATTGGGGTACAAAGGATTATAAGAATAATCGTAATAAATAAAGTTGCAATTATTGCAATAATTTACAAGTACCTTATTAAAGTATGTACCGGTTGGCTGGAATTGAAAACTTCGGATATATTCTTATGAGATACGTACGTATCAAATATGAAATTTTTCCATGTTCAGATTTTTATTTCTCAAACAGAAGAAAGAATAATTTACGTACATGTTTAAATGAGAAAGTTGAAGAAGCTCTTATTAGAATTTTCGATATTACATGTATAAATGACCATTTACTTGTCATGATTTAGTTGTAGCAATTTTTAACCCTAACCAAGATGTAATACGTTACTTCTCATGTTCCAATATTTTATATGTATACCTACATACTGTATGCATCGAAGAAAGCAGTCAATGTATTGTAAAGATTGTCGTGTTAGGAATATTACCCTAACTGAGGGGGAACAAATGATATATTAACTAAGAATATTATTCATTCCTGACAGTATTATAACTTCGTATAAAATACAGTAGACATGGCTTGTCGTATAATCTTAGTACTTTTTGGAACAATAATGGGTTGGTCTTTATATTTATTTACGCGTAATTCATATTAAAGTACAATTAAATTCCCATTTCAATGAAATATTTAAATACTCCGAAATGCTTTCGGTAAACACAACCAAACAAAGGTAAACAAACCGAAATAATCCGGCACCCCAGAAATTCCTTGTCCCACTTCCTAATCCCTTAAGAAACCCCCTCGGTAATGTCGTGTTACAGGATAATTAATATCAGGGAACACTATTTTATTTCATTACTTATGCGACAGTACAAGCCATAACTTCTCTAAGTTAGAAGTTTGCGCTAACTCCGTAAGAGTACAGCCGCGTCCATAAATATTTCGACGGTTGAAACATTTGATAATATTTTATTTACACGTATGTACACATTTCAATGATTATCAAATAATTCAACCGAACGCTCGTTTAAAGCCATACGATAAGGAAAAAATATTGTTTTTAATGGTTGACTTAATCCATGTAATTTACCACCAGTGTTTGTCCGAACTGTTTACAAAAAAACATCAGAACATTTAGAGGTCGTTGTATTTAACAGGAACATATTGTGTAGCCGTTTTGAATAAAACTGCCTCGTTGGTCGTGTCGGTTAGAAGCGCAACTGCTGAACGAGAGCTCCTAGGTTCAAATCCGAGCACGAGCACCATTGAATTTTTAACTTAGATTTTATAATAGTGGCTCGGAGTCTGTTCCATGTTAGGACATAAACGTAACTGATCAAACGTGGGAGTGTACTACAATCCTCAGTCTATCTCTTCGAGGCTTACAGGCGTGATGTTACCTTAAGTCTAAATAACAATCCACATTTAGCATTACCGGGTAGTACAGTAAAATGTGGCAGTAATAACTCAGTGATTAAAGTTCACTTTTCAATTTCAGAGAGTTAGGGTTCAAATTATGTTGCGTGGCTTTTTCTTTACATAATCTTGTGCATTTTAGGCTCAAATGGTGACAGAAAATATTGTGAGGAAATCTGCACACCTTAGAATTCTTCATAATGTTCGCTGAGACGTGTAAATTCTGTCAATTCGTAAGCGGTTACTGAGGCAGTGTGACCAGCCCTTCTCATTCTGAGAGATCCTTCTCCAGCATTGGACTGTACAATAGTTGGTGATGACGCTGATGACAACCAACTGAACCTAATTTCCGCTATATCTGTACAATTTCGCACACAATTGTACGTCTCCGCGCGACCGCACGCACGTGAGAGCGGCGCAAAAATTAACTCCATAAATAACAATTGAAGTCGTCTGTGTGTTCGCTGCACGCTAATCTCCGCTTCGTTAGTTACGAAGTGCCACGTTACCTTATTAGTCTAATTAACGTTTAAAACACACCATTAACCGTAGCACGCGCCACGTCAATATTTCATATCTCGCGGTTATTTTTGGACCGCGTTCGCTGTTGTTTGTCTTTATTAACGAATGGTTAACTGTCAGTTTGTGTATAAAATATAATATTATGATAAAAATAACGGTGTCCATTATGTTCTTGATTGTAAACTATTACGGCTAAAAATGATCTAGTATCAATCAATCTACATGGACGCTCTGGGTGGGATAATGATCTGTGGTGTGTTGCAAACAGAAGTTAGATGAGGTAAGGCGAAGAAACTTGGGCGCGATGGTGCTAATTAGAAGAAGCCTATGCCCAGCAGTGGACTCAAATAGGCTGATGGTAATAATGATGACTGTTAAAAACTAATGTACTATAACGATTAAAACTGTTGAGTAAAACGTTGAGAATATTTATGCTCTTGCTTGTTCTTTCGTACTTAAACTATTCCACATAAAATTATTATTAAATAAGATATAAAAGTATTATAATTAGAGCCAAAAAATTAATCAACAAAATTGAGTCTCCGAAAACCATAAGCCCTATATAGCATGCAACAAAGCATTAAAGGGTAGAAACAAAAAAGTTAAAATGTCATCACACAAAACGTCCAGAGCGAAAGCATCTCATTGTCGCGGGCTTTTCAAAGCTTAATAACGAGGTACACAAAGATGGAGACATTAAAACCTTTCTAGTAACAAAAGTATATACGAAGAAAAACGTGCAAAAAGTTATGGCAGTTTGGGGCCATTAAAAATAGTAAAGGCACTTTACCGTGTAATACGTAAGTTGTACCGATGGACAAAGTAAGAGCAACTTTTTTTTTAATAAACCTCATGTCAAGGACGTAGAAGTGAATAAGAAAAAGATTTAATACGAATAAGTTTAAAAATGTATACGAGAAACTATTAAACTAAAAAAAAAAAACGTAACATCACGCCTGTAATCCCCGAAGAGGTAGGCAGAGGAGTGTAGAACACTCCCAC
>DWDU01001260.1:0-15149 GCA_018245575.1 Jemadia suekentonmiller
TTATTAAACCGAAAAGTGTTTTAACTAAACCGAGCTACTTCGATGGTTACACAAGTTTCCTGTACAGTTAAATTCAGCAACTGAACAACTAACTACATACCAATTTTCATACAGTAATATGTATAGAGTATTTGACACCTTGTCGGTCAGATAACCGTGTGGCGATGCCTGCAACAATAACTTTTATAGACTTGTTTACGATCGTATCAAATCTGCAGTTGGCCCGAATCTAAAACTTGACCCGGTTGAGGTCAATGTTTTCCCCATCCCTTGTTACATTTCATATAGGTACTTGTTAGGCATATACCTATGTGTATGTAACAAAACGCATAAATTTAAAATGGCTAATTAGTTTTCAATCATCCACGAAAAAATGTACGGCGTTATATGCAGTTGTGCACTGATACTTACATAAGCCTGTAAGCTCTGAAAAATATAGCGGAAGGCTATGGTCACAAAATACTTTTATTATAGATATGTATACAAATACAATAATATCTTGGTTCATCACACACAGCCATCTGACCCCAAAGTAAGCGTCCAGAGAGATGAAAAATATAATTTCAGTATCACACTTGAGTAACTGTTCAAGAATTACACCTGTCACTGTTAGGAAATTATAAATTACTTACACATTACTTATTATGCTATTACTTTGAAAAGAAGAATGTGGAAGAAGCGCGGCAGGACTGTAAGTATAGAGATATTTGGCACTCGGTGCTCTCTGTACCCCTTACGGGACATGCCGTGAAGATATGTATGTTCCGTTAAAAGGTGCCATAAGTTAGTCAATGTTACTTGTACTTCAATGGTACCAGTTACAATTTTTTTTTGCATTCGACATTATAACATCTCTTTTTGCACTTTGGAACTTACAAAACTTCTTGTAACGGAACATGCTAAGATGTATTTACATATTTTTTGCTTTAACGTATTTTGTGTAAACGTAGAAGAGATACGTAAGGCAAAAAGTGTTAATTTGAATTTACGTAAAATATATGAATAATAAAGTCATTACAATTCAAAGCGCCAGGTTCAAGAATTATGCAGACTGAAAATATCTTGCAATGTAAATGATGTATTAAAAATTCCCGCAATATCTTTGTATTTATCATAAGTGTATGTAAAGATTCTTGAGCCGCTGAAGCTCTCTCCCTGTTTAGAAGTCTCATCGTATCACCACTGGTGCCACCAACATCATCGTATGACTGCCTCGTTGGTCGTGTTGGTTACAAGCGCGACTGCCGATTAAGAGGTCCTGGGTTAAATTCCCGGGTCGGGCACTATAGAATGTTTCTAATTTAGATTTTATAACAGTGGTTGGGTGTCTGGATTTGTGCCCGGTGCATGGCAATAGGCTCACCACCTATTCCATAGTGGGACGTAAACGTAACTGGTGAAACGCGGGAGTGTATTACACTCCTCTGCCTACCTCTTCGGGGATAATAGGCATAATGTTACGTTTACCGTATCACCACCGCTCTTAAGATCAGTAAAACCGAGCATTGTCGACCTCGGTTCGTATCGATGACCGTTTTTACTATAATTTTGACTGTACTTTGAATGTCTTACGAAACGATACGTCGATGTTGTAACCGAGCAACAATAGTTCTTAGTCCAATAGAATATATTTTAAGTAACGTAAAAAGGCACTAGGGCACTACTACCACTAGGGCAGTAGCACCACGCGGTTCAAGATAATTCACTAGCTATGCAGGTCTTCACGGAAGAGAAAAGAGACGCGTAGAGAGAGAGAGAGAGAAGAGTAGACGTTTGCATACTCGAAACCTTCAGATAACACTTTTATAACTGATATATCAATGTTATCGAAACTATATATATATATATATGTAAATGTAATATTCATTGAAAAGTTCCGTGTATTTCGATCCCGACCTGTATATAGATGTGATATTGTAAAAACGCATTGCAGAGATACAGACCGGGCGCTGCAGAGTGTAACCATTCACACTACGTTATCCAGCAGCTCTTGGCCTCAGCACGCAGGAGCGGCTGCATATCCTCCCGCACTCACGATGCGGACAATCGCAGTTAATGAATGACAACTGTAAATTGAATTGGGAAAGAAAGCTTATTCTCGATTTATTGATTCGTAACTGACATAATATCTGAGTGTAGTTAAGTGTGTTATCCCTAAACATGAAGCTGAGATACTACTTTCTTCTATTCTTGTACTTGGCCTAGTAAAGACGTAATTGTATAAAATTATTTTTGAGATTATAGGAGATTACGTTTACGTTTTTAATAACATAATATCACGCCTGTAATCTGTGAAGACGTAGGCACAGGAACACTCCTACGTTTCATTATTAGGTTTACATCCCACTATGGAATATGTGGTGAGTGTATTACCATACACCGGGCGCAAATTCAAAATCAGAGCCACTACTAGAAATTTCTATTAGAAAATCAAAGTTTCAAAAACTCAATATTAGGTACACGACCCGAAATTTCAACCCAAGGCCTCTCGATCGGCAGTCGCGCTTTGCAACCACTCGAAAAACCAGGCAGTCAATAAAATTAAATGTAAAATGTAAATTATCATTGGTACGGAGTAATAAAAATAGACTGTGCATTTATGTTTCTTTTATATTCTAGCGATAAGTAATTTAACGGATTTTAATTGTATATATAAATACTTTACACGTTCGTAGAGTTGTGGTACCGATATCTTCAAGCGTTTTAAAGTAGACCTACTTACATATGAATTAGGGCATTCTTTTCTTCAGCATAAAAGTGTAATAAAAAAGGCAAATCAGACTAAATTCCAAAAGTTACCACAATTACATGCTTTGCTTTGCGCTCCATATATTTTTTTTGTTTTTTAAAACATTATAATATTGTCAATAATTTCCTTATATAACCATAAACGTCCTTCAAGTCTATGTCTTGAAGGACGTAGCTTCTAGCCATAAACATTCTTCTAGCTATAGAGAGCCTACTAGCCACAAACGCCTTCTGTTGGAAGTAGTTGACACCAAACTTAGCGATTATTTGCATTCGTCACCAAGTACCCTGTTGTTTCAGAACGGGTAATGACGTTGCTTCAATCTTTAAAATCGGAAATATTTTCTGTCTTCAATTCACAAACTCATGCTTAAAAGTATGCTCTCGTATCGTGTATAATTTCCCTCGTACGCCCAAGTTTCGAAACGCCCGCGCCGGCGCCGTTGGGAAAGTTTTGACGATCATTATTTTAGCTGTTTTGCTGAGTTGTTGCACATTGACGTAGAAAACTATGTAGCTGTACAGCTTGACAATTTAAAGGTTAAATTAATAAAATGTGAAGTTTTTTGAAAATTATTGTTTTTTTTTTAATTTATTTGATTACAATTACCTAATAATTAACGGTGTGAAGATTTGATTACATGATTTTCAGTGCAATAGTGGAACACGTATGTTTTAATGGATATCGAAATTCATGTTCAAAAAAGACTTCCTATTTTACCTCATGATGTAGCTAATTTCACCCACCTAATGTAAACTCCACTAGCCATATAAAGGATGTTGGTAAGGTATAGAAATCCTGATTGCATGCATCCCTTGTTTACCAACATTTCGTATAAATTTGCGCATTAGCGGTAATGATTTATTTTTTACGCGCATTGCACAATGTTGTACGATTGTATTATTTTACGTAACATAAGTAACAACACGCCTGTAATTCCTGAAGAGGTAGGCAGAGGACTTTAATACACTCCCATGTTTCACCAGATATGTTTACTTCTCTCTATGGAAAAGTTGGTGAGCCTATTGCCATACACCGAGCACATTTTCACACTCCGAGTCACAACTAGAAAATCTAAATTAGAAAAATGCAGTTGTGCCCGACCCGGGATTCGAACCCAGGACCAGATTTGACTCCCTATCGAGAGTTGCACTTACAACCAACGTGGCCGTTAACATTACTGTCATTATCATCATATTCATTAGCCTGCATCAGTTCACTACGTCCAGCTTAGGACTTCTCTAACACCATCAAGCACCACTACGCTTTCTCCTGTTATTACCTACATTATACAACTCTTATGCTCTGAACTCTAAACATTCCCTAAGGATGCCGAGAATTGTAATTCCTGCTTTCTAGTTCGATGGTCTGGTTTAAAATAGCATTTTAGATTACGCGTTACGGACTTTCCGTCCTAAAAAATGACGTATTCGAAAAGACTTGATCGCGTTATTGAATGCGTCTTTAACAAACCTAAAAAGCTGGTTAGCAAATATACTCAAAGAGGTAATATTATCATTATATTACCATACTAGTTACTCGGCAGTTTCTTCTAGTTCCAGCACATTTAAAGTCAAAGTCAAAGTGAAATATCATTTATTCAAAATTGATTCATTACAATACTTTTTGCACGTCAAAATGATACTACCGCCGCTTCAGAAGATGCCTCGCTTATCGCACGTCAAAATAAGCACTTATATTAAAATATCATATAAATTATAATTTTAAGCCTTAGAACTATAGCAACTCATTTCCAAACGTCTATGTCTTGCACGTAATCTGCAATTAAGTATTAAAATTACAATAGCTTTTTAACTGTCTTTTGATAATTAAACTTAAATTTCTTATTTAGCCTCCATTGTTCCCGATGTTAGCGGGGAATATAATTATATATTCATATTAAAGTGATTTACGGCTTAATCCAAATGACGAAGGATTTAAACGTTCACTGGAGTGTACAAAATATGCAAAGCGTAATTAGGTCACCGGCGCCATTCCTGCGAGATTATGACCGCCCGTTATATCGTCGACGCTTCCTTGAATCGCTTGCGGTTTTTTGCAAAATGCGTACATACTTACATTGGAATCATTTGAACATTTTTCGTAACATTGTAGAGATTTTCTGAGATATTTCGAGACACGCGTGGTCCATCTTACGCCATATCTATGTATTTTCCATCTGATGGAATAGCTTGCAAACGCTAGCTTGTCAATTATTTAGAACGATCATACATTTTTCAACGTAAATGTTACTTTACGGATATATGCATATATTAATATAGAACAGTCGCCCGCGAAGGAACGCCTTTCCATCGGAACCATATGTATTCATGGAGGTATACCGCTATTCGGATTTCACGTTGGGATTTGCCGCGCACGAATATTTACACCGAATGAAGTTCCTGCTATGTTATTCTCGTAGCTGTCCGTGGGCATCTTAGAGAAAACGCAAAAATACTACTTCTTCATACATCCAAGCAGACAAAGCATTGAATTCTAGATAGGATGGAAAAGTCTAAGGTGTAGTGGTGTCCTCACAATGTTTTACTATATCGTTACAGCAAGCGATAATTAATATTAAAACTCACGTTTTTTCTAAAGAGTTGCGCGCCTGGACCTCAACCGAATATCCCCGGAATGGAATATTGAATTCTAAACTACTAGGCTATCATCACTGCTGCTTGCAACGCATAGTCCAATGAAACAAAATGAAGGAATTGCAATGGAACCCATTAGTCAACGTACAATGTAACTTTAGTCGGGTCACAAAAACTATTTTAAAACGATTATGACTATTGTCAGCCAGTGTCACGCTCGGAGAGTGGCAGCCAATGCACGAATCCACAATACTTCATACATTCGCCAGCACACGGGCGACTTCGGTCACTGACACGGGTGGAGCTAATCGCCTACACGTTTATAACATTACGCGGTTTCTTTGAACTCCAGACCCTACAAAATTTACTTTCATAACTTGCGATTAGTCGCAACGTCGTTCGGGATTGCGCATTTACAAATAAACTTACTTTGTTTACGACTACTTTGTTGATAGCTTCTCTCTTCGTTACTGTCCTAAATTAATCTATCTGAAATTCCTCTGCGTATCTACTAATGAAAATTCCGTCGAAATCGGTTAAAATTGTAATCAACTGGGCAAAAAACAGACAATTAAAATTTTAAACATGCTTTTGATCATCAAATAATCTTTCGAGCTCAACAAAGAGTCTTAGATCTAAAATTGTAGAAACACGTTTACTTTATGTAATAGCTCTGGTGCCTACTGGTAATCGACAACTTAAGAAAACAATCGAAAAGCTGAAATATCTAAATTTAACTCAATTAAAATTTCCATATACAAAGCGAAATGTCAGCGAACTGGGTAATGACACTGTTACATCACAGACGAGTTGAGATATAGTTGTGTATTCGACAACATTGTAGTACACACCTCTTATAGCAACCGATACAGGTAACGTTAAAACAAACGATGGATAGTTATTATTAAAACGTAAAAAAATATACATTCCATCAAATACACGTAACATCACGCCTGTTATCTTCGCAGTACTTAAGCAGAACAGTGTAGTACACTATCACATTTCACCAGTTACGTTTACGTCCCAATATGGAATAGGTCTATTGGCATACACCGGGCACATGGATATCTAGACTTCGAGCCACTACTAGGAAATGTAATTTAGAAAAATCTAGTAGCCCACGACCAGGGATTTGAACTGACGCCCTCTCGATCGGCAGTCGCGCTTACAACCAACACGACCAACGAAGCAGTCAAATATACGTATCACATCTACCAAGTATACAACAAAATAAATCAAAATAAATTGGAACATACTATTATAGTAGACATAAGAGTCACCGACAATATTTGGTTATAAGATATCATGGCAGTATTGTTGTATCAGTAAGGCGGTGTAATAGCGAGCATCACAATTATCAAATCCTTTATTTTTTTTAAAGATGGAGGTTGATCTCGTTATACTATTCACTTTAACACTAATCGCGCCTAGGTTTCAAATCGTGGCAATTAACTGATCATGTTAGTTTCCCTATTACTGTAATCCGTTTTAGCGTTATTATTACATATTATTAAATGATATACTTCTTTTGTTAAGTTTGTACTGCTGTTGGATCACCAAATGAATAAATAAATATATGTTATAATAAAAATCGCTTATCGCACAACGTTGACGCGTTCAAAATTCGACGAGTCGGAAAATTTCGATTCACCGAGAACCTGCAAAAGGTCAGGTGGCAATTGACATTAATACAAAGACATCAATTTATTTTTGCGAAAGGAAGCATTTGCTGTACCTATACTATACACAATCGTTCTGAGAAGGTTCCAAAGGTCTTAGAATAATTGTTTCAGATATTAAAATCTTCTCGTGGAGACATTACCACTGCATTTGTCACTGGCGCTAAACAACAGTACAGTACAGTACCTACTTCTTTTGTGTACCGTATTCGTAGGGTACGGAAGACATAGCTGGGATCCAAATAAATGGAACACTCCGAAGAGAAACGTAATTCAACGCGACAACTAACTTTATCCCATAATTTTAACAGGTACTGACATTAACATTCACGAACTTAGCGCAGACTCTTCCGTGCGTGATTTTCTACACAACATTACATTAAGATCAAATTATGTACTCTAAACTAATCTTCCCATTAGGGTATTCATTGATCCGGTCAATTTGACATTAAAATTGTTATTATTTGCAGAAACAATTACACACGAAGGTGAGTCGTTTCATTCGAATTCTACAAAGTACCACAGAGAAGAGACGCCAAGAGAAAGATAAAGCTAGCATGCAAAGAGCTTCTAATGCATGCTAGCTATGACGTCAAATGAGCTTTAGCGAAGTAAAGTCGATCATTGAGTTAAAACCAGCTTGGTGATTGTAGTCTCGAAAGAAGATAACCAACTTCCTAACAGTGATGGAGGCAGAAACACAACAGAAGCAAGACACAAAAGTCTACAATTGCATGTTATCAATATTAACACATATATTACATTAGTTAACATATTATTTGTCAATGTTATCATTGAGAGTGTTATTGGGGGTCAATGGAGATCTGAAACGAGGAACATCGCAGGAATAGTCAATGCAAAAATTGACAACATCACAAATTACCTTCTTACGTACGCATTAACGGTAAATGTACATAACAATGTATATTTTTCGTGCATACATATAAATGTATATTCAAAGTGTTAAACTGTGTAAGAGGAACATCTACTAATACATACATATTGTATTTAGTCTGATAACAAAACTAATAATAACTAGAATACACGAGAAGGCACAAAAAATCATAGTTATAATATAAGTTTGTTATAAAAATGAAATACAGATAGAAAGAAAGAAGGAAAGAAGGAAAAATTACAGAATTAGAATTAGGAACAATTACAGACTTAATATTTAAACGAAGCTACAACTATTTTTTAAATAAGATGAGTGGAGATGAGATAAAAAATCACCCGTAGATAGTGGTAACAAACTTTTTACACATAAAATATATGAGCGAAGAAATTTTTTCGCACGAAATTTTAACGCTAATGCAATTGGAGCCCGCTGGATAGGTACTCGTATACTTTTACGAAACACTCACTTAAATAAACAGTCAACGTGGGACGAGGCGTTATCGAATAGGCAAACTAGCCACACACCTGCGTAGGGAATAAACAAAACGTTACTCAAGGTTTATTATTATCGTTGTAATCGAAATAAATAAAAATGTAACTGCTACGCCTATAATCGCCGAAGAGGTAGGCAGAGGAGTGTAGATCTCTTACATTTCACCAGTTACGTTTACGATTTCATCCAATAAATATATTGTAGGTAAATTTGTCTTCAAAAGCATAATACTGCCCTCCTTCCAAGTTCATAGCCTATCCTACTCAGGTATATTACGGAGCTGTCGGCGACTGTGATGTACGCGCGGATCGCGTGCGGGCGGGCTCCGTCGGCCGCGCCTTGCAGCTCGGCGATCTTAGTACGCAAAACTTAGGACTAATATTGTACATGGACGTTCGGGCACGGCGTTAGTGATGCGACCGAGAAACTAATACGTAACATCACGGCTGCACTTCCCTGATGGGGCACTCAAAGTAGTTACGCGTCCATGTAATATGTGAGCCTCTTACAAAATTACGCTCGTAACCCGCTTTAACACCGAAATATTGTATAAACGAACTTCATCAAGTAACATAGAGCGAGTCGATCATAATCTCTCGTAGTAATGTTTAAGTTTATTGTAGTTTAAACTGGTAATAACTCTGTGAACACATCAGTGAGTCAGTGACAATGTGACTGACACATAACTCAGTCCGGAACTAAGCAAGATACTTGGTGATTTCATTTATAAAACGACTATGATGATTAATATTTTTTATTATTGAAACTGGAAGCCGTAATCGCAGGCCGCAGCCGCGCACGGTTGCATTCGTAAACCTATCCACAAATCAAGGTCGACTGAATGATCGGCACATTAAGCTAAAGGCGTATTTGCATTTTGACAGTTTACCGAATCGATATTCATATACAGTTTACTATATAGGGTTTTAAGACTTAAATGTATCCGATTTTGCCGTATGGAATAAATACAACCACAGGCTTGCGTACGCCACTGGCAACCGTATACGAAAACCGTCTTGGTAATCCGTAAAAGTGTAAATGCGCCCTAAGTGTTTCTACGCGTGCCACTGAACAATATTAGATGACTACAAATCGCTGTCACATTTATTATTAAGTAGGTTTTCGTTACCTAAATGAGATTAGACAGTTTCTATTCGATAAAATAAGTATTTATGTCAATAATAATTTTATATAAAACAGAAATGTAAGACCCTCCTGATTACATCTAATTAAATTGATTTATATCTACATTCAATATTAAATAATACTAATATACTATTTAAGTTTATTCACACATGTGACAAGTGATTTGATTTGTTGGCTTTACTTTTCACGCAAGCACTTATTAGTTCAATTAAGTTAAAAATGTTTACATATTTTTGTTTAACGACTTACGATATTTTATTAAACGTAGATAAAACTAAGACCAATACTAATTTTTTTTATATTTGTCAATTTATACCGTTTAAAATATATAGCAAACTACAATAATACTTTGTACTACTGTACATGTAAAGTTAAGTGGTTAAAAGGGAAGAAAAATACGAAGTCAAGGAAAATGTCAACGGCAAATACGCAATCAGAGAAAGTGCCTTCAATTGCACATCTAAATTCGAGAAAACATTTGCTCAAACTGCCAGCTAAATTGGGAAACTTGCAATAAACTCGAAATGCCAGAACTAGATTCGCAACATTCTACAGAAATGAACTTCTGAACCACAGTGGCATAGTAAAGTACATATGTTAGAAGCTTGACTTTCATGATGATGACAGATTTGGAGCTAGCTGACGACGATCGTATAGTAATTTCATTATAAAACAAAAACTAGAAATACTGGACCATTTTCAATATAATAAGCATGACGGTAGATCATTATTTATGATTCTCATGATTAAAGCGAAAAACTAAAACATGTAATTATGATTCAGACGAATCGTTAGTCAAACAAAATTATGTCAGTAAGAAGAGCAGTAACTTTAATGTGTTTAATTGCAATAAGGAGGACAAATAGTTGCCAAATCTTTAAAATACATATAACTAAACCAATATACTTCCAATTTCGAACATGATTCACGGAGAATTACAAGTAGTTTACAGTTGGGTGAATAACTAACAAAATGCGTCACAAAAGCGATATCTTTCGACAACCATATTTAGAGCTTCATTAATATGTATACTGAAGTCCATGCCGACACTCTAAATTATTTAAAGTGAACGTCACAGCAACTCGAAAACACGAAAGACGTATGTTCAAATTCCACATTTTACACTTCCACTATTGCACATGAAAATCGGAGCAAATATTTGACGAAACTTACAGTCAAATTGGGAAACTTTGGAACAATATACTTGAGTGTCGAAGTAGAATGTTCCACGAGGTATGTACATATACTACCGTTGTAGTTGTGGATGGGCCTATTTCGAGTAAAGGTACACGTTCACTGATCGGAATACGAGAAAAACGTGGTAGTTGGTCACAACTTACACAAACTTAAATGGAAAGCGGCAAGTCTACTTTCCGTTGCTCCATGAAGGTTATATGTTAAAAAACGATAAACTTACACGGAGTCGCTAATTTATTTAATTTATGTCACCGAAAAGTCAACAGAATTATGAAGAGACATTGTTAAAGCTTCATTTAACAATTAAACTCGAACATATTGCCATAACAAGTGTCACCAGTGAACAAAACTTTCCGGCATCCTTTACTCTAATCTTAGTAAAACTTCGAATCGAGAGCGTGAATTGCAAGTTGCAGAATCGACAAAGATCGCCGATGTCACGTCCGGGATCTGACACTTAACAGGAAGAGGAGAGGGAGGCAAGATTGGAGGAAAGAAATCCCCTGCAACCCCCATCCCCCATCCTCTAACCACTTAAGCCGATGCGGCGCTGCGACAATACTAAAAAAATCGGTCAAGTACAATTGATAGTCGTGGATCGAAGAATCCGTATTGTGACATAAACTTGAGCTGGTGCGGGCCAACAAAGTTATCTGACTATAAATACTGCTCCGAGACGAATGTTTTGGTGTTTTCAAGCCTCCTTCAAATGAAACGGATGTAGTTTAAAAGTTTTTAATGATCGTAACTGCATAACAGTTTTTCTTAGTTTGAGAAGTGTGTCAACTTCGAGATTCGAGAACTTTTTTTTCGTGGCGAATGAAAAGAATTGCAGGCATTTTATTTTAATAATATTCACTTTTTACTATTATTTTCCTCCTTACTATTTTTGTCTAAAAAATTGGATTTAAGTGTAAATTATACGAATAATAAACAGTAGATGTCCATTAAGAGTTGTACCAAGAATAATCTCTTCTTGCAAAGATAAATAATTCTTGCCCAGCTGTACATGATATGAATTTTAAGTTTAACAATTTGATCATAGTTCCATATCTAGTATTCGCATAAAATTGCTCAGTATTAAAATAGTATACAGTTGGATTTAATCTGAAATAGACCTGAAGTTCTGTTTTAATAGAATCTGTTAAAGGCGCAATATTCTTACAGCCCAAAAATGAAATTTTAAATATATCAACTAGATAAAATATATCATACTTCGTGTGTTCCCATAAACAGTAATTCAAGCCACGCTGCTCGGCTGAGCAAATGGGTGCACTAGGTGGTGAGACACAAAAGAATTGTAATAGGGTTCTATACCCGTCAAATTGTAATAAATTAACATAAAAGTTTACACTTTAAT
This sequence comes from Jemadia suekentonmiller, assembly GCA_018245575.1. Classification (NCBI taxonomy): domain Eukaryota; kingdom Metazoa; phylum Arthropoda; class Insecta; order Lepidoptera; family Hesperiidae; genus Jemadia; species Jemadia suekentonmiller. The sequence goes on from DWDU01001260.1 coordinate 12,116, forward strand.
AAAACGATGAACTAAGAACGCTTAAAGGGAACTGCCCAGGGATCAATTTAGACAAATGTCAGTTCTAGGTAATGAGCTTATCGGACATTACATTGTAGACCCGAATGTTAAACATGAGCTAAACAATACGAGATACACAAGAGATATGACGACTATTACATCTGGATAGACATGGTTTATAGTTGTTACTGGCAAACAATCAGGGGGATCCAGAGTTGTGTAGAGAATTGATGACAAGATACGAAAATGAAATTGTATTTAGGTTATCTAATTGTGAAAATGGCAAATTATCTCAAGCAATCCTATAAGTGATAGCCTAGTACTATGAAATTCGACCTCTCACTCTGGAAGACCGGGTTCAAATCATAGCGCGCACCTTTTAAAAATGTGCTTTTTAAGTTTAAATATCTCTTGTTATAACGGTGAAGGAAAACATCGCGAGGAAACCTGCACTCCTTAGAGTTTAGGAAAAAAAATTGTTCTCTAAGGCGCGTGGAGTCTGGCTTGGCTCGTGACAGACTAGGGCCTTAACCCTTTCATTCTGAAAGAAGACCTGTGTTCCAGCAGTGCAATGCAATAGCCTGATGATGATGAATTTCAAATCAAATTAAACTGAAAGACAATTTTAGAAGTCAATATAGTTCCAGCTTCCTTTAAATTAAAATATACGACAGTGACTCGGATTAACATTCAAAGATATTTATGGTGATTTAGTCGTGGAAGAAAATATTTACTCTTGGAGCTATATTATATGTACTTGATATTATGCGTCGTTAGATTGTACAACTCAATTACCAAAATTGTATGTTATTACTGATAAAAAAAACATCCAGATAGGACGTGTAATTTTTTGATAATAAAAAGTACAATTATGGAGATTTGAATGTGTCTAAGTTCTCCCAAACCTCAATACGCATTCCGGTTAATCTGTTACAAACGAAGAAATAATTAAAAAGATAACGTTATGCAAAGTTTAAAAATTTATACAAAGTTTGCAGAATTCCTACGAAAAAAGTTTTAATTTGAAATGTAAATGACATTCGAGGTGGAAACCCCGCTTTTTAAGCTTAATACATATCTTAATACAGCTTTGCCAAACACCGTTTAGTTAACTTAATATCATATTAAAGTTAAAAAAGAATAGCAATGTAGGGGAAAACGACGTAGTAAATTTAAAATTTTCCTTTATAATATGAATTCATATATACTTACTACAGAATAACATTTTAAAGCACTGAAAATAATGGTCGGATTTTATTATATTCAAAATAAAATTGCTTATAAATCTGCTAAAGTTTCCAAGAATAGAAAATATAACAAAGGCAGGGAGAGAGAATGCCAAATGAACAAAGAAATACTGCTGATCTGAGAAATGCCATAGCGACAGATTAAATAAAAAGATTTCAGTCTCCAACAGTCAACATCAAAACTTCTGAATCCAATGAAATTTATTTTCGGAAAAATAAGCGTAATAAAAATATAAGAATGGAACTAATATTACAAGATTGTAGGCACGTATACGACATTTCGTTTGTCAACTTAACAACGTACGCAATTTAAAATTCAGGCTTCGACTTGGTATGTGACTGTGGATGTGTTGAATCCATACGAGAATCACGTTACACAAGGATTTTTTTTAAATGGAATTGTAAAAGCGTGCAAGTTGAGCAAGCAGCTCGTGAACCGAAATCACTTATGCAAGTGTTACAGCGCTCATTGTACAAGCTGATGCAATCGAAATGTTACTGAAATTAAATGGTAATTTATAAAAATAATAAAAAAAAACAACAAAGAAAAATTATATTCGATACAGACGACATTTATAATGACGTTAGAGAAGTAAAAGATTGACTCGGCGTATTAGTTAGAATAATTATAAATATACACAATGACGTCCATTCAATTCGTCAATGTATTTGATTCTGCAGCTAGTGTATATACGGGTTTATTATCGCATTTACTGAGGCTACGCATGGCTTCACCCAGGTACAAGATAAACTTCAATTACGCAACTATAACATTAACGAGCTGAACCTTCTATGGAAGGTTGTAGACGAAGAAAACCTAGTTGAATAAACGAGATAAGTAGGAAATGTAGTATTAAACCGAAACTAATCAAGGAGTAAACCACAAGGGTGGCAGAAACTAAAGGGATGTCGATCGCGTATTCAGTGCACGGCTATAGCAACCCGAACGGGCGGTATCACCGCTAATCAGACTATATCGTGACATGCGGCCCGAATTTGTCGAGGTAGGTATCGGACGAGTGAAGGAGTAAATAGCTCCGATATTAATGGATACGCTGAATTTACTGACGCTGGACGGTTTCGGATTATGGGCTTTCGGTATTCAATTACGTTATACAGTCACACTGACAATATTATTCCGTTAAGATTGCGTCTGTTTCGTGAAGTAATTAATATAAAAATTTAAGAGCTAAGATAATTGATAATAAGGAATTTTAAATCATTTCCAAATTAATCAGCTTTAAATTTAATAAAAACTCTTAATACCAATATAATATTTGTGCAGACATCGTGCGTAGTACTTTAACGATCTAATAATTTCTTAGAAATTGTATCATTTTAAGTTACTATTTTTGTGGTATCGTAACTTAGCTTCGTGGTATGTAACACTGGCCATGGTCCGTCGATGTATCAAATAAAACTGTTTGGTCACTATTATCGTTCAAATCACGTGCGGCTTGATGGAAACATCAGTTGCCTTTCAATGTACATTCAGTGACATCACCAATTAGGGATTTATGATCAAACTATGGAAGTTGTTATGGATGTAGCTCGATTGAATTATCTGATATGAATAATATATATATTTAATCGTGTAAAAGTTACTTTAACGAAAAATGTACTATTGGACATTTTTTTTACAATAGCAATCATATTGACTTTTAAAAAAAAATGTAACATCACGCCAGTAATCCCCGAAGAGATAGGCAGAGGAATGTAAAATATTCCCACGTTTCACCAGTTACGTTTACGCCCCATTATGGAATAGGTGGTGAGCCTATTGCCAT
>DWDU01001261.1:0-15141 GCA_018245575.1 Jemadia suekentonmiller
CCACCGTGAAATAGATAGTGATCATATTGCCATACATCGAGCACAAATGCTAACTCCGAGCCATTACTAGACATTTCAGATAGAAAATACAATAATGCTAGCCCCGGGAGTCAAACTTAGGACCCTTCGATCAACAGTCGCTCTTACAACATAGACCAACGAAGCAGACGCCGAGGCAGGCGCCGAGGCAGCCGAGGTAATTAACTACCGTAACTGTAAGTTACTCCAATATTCAACACAATATTCAACCAATATTCAACAATATATATCGACACAGGGAATTTTGAATTCTCTTTTCGTATTATACACGAAAATATCCATTTTCACTGTGATACTGGAGCAGAGGATGAAATTAAATACTGTAGCTTAGGCTTAGTAACCTAAAACAATATTGTAGGTACTCTATTGTGTTCGTTCTTCATTGATATTAGCAATTTATACACATTACAAAAGACTTATTTTACTGTTGACTACAATAATGGGTAGGTACTTGCATAACACGAAGTGTAGGTAAGTATAGCAATTTTAAATAAATTGTACAATAAAAAATAAGCTAAAAGGTATATATATAAGTAGGTAAGATATATATATAGGTAGGTAAGATATTTGCTATGTGTACTATTAAAACGAATATTACATTTCATTTTAAACGTAACTTATCTGTAACTACGAGTAAGAAATTGAACCTTATACAAATACGTAATTGAAATTCGCTTCGAGATCGAAATAATAATTTTAGTCAATATAAATTCTTGCGAATCTCTTATTCTCCTCTTGCTTCATTGCTTTCAAATAATTTCTATAACGCACAGTCAATTTTGCAAGCTACTTTCTATTTTGAAACAATCAAAGTATAACGAAAGAAACAAAGTGTTTTGAAAGTAAACGCTATTAAAGTACCTATAAAACTACACGTATTTAATCCAAAACTCTGAGCGTAAGATATTGAAGAGAATAGAGAACATAATAATGACAGAATAACAAAACGTCAATCTCAAATGACACTGATAGTCTGACAGTTCGTCAAATGACACTGATACGGTGACGTCATTCAACTTCAACACTATTCAACGTTTTTAGACAAAAACGATCACAATTTTAAATTTCACATCTCAATTTACATGTATGAAAACCCATAAATTCGTAACACGTAACACTACAAAACCTTGAAATTAGTGTAAAAATTGTTTAATTCTTAAACGGAACTGAGTAAATGACTAGATATTTCTTGCAAGGCCGTCCAATATATGTACTTTGATTCATCACACGTCAAGTCACTCTAATAAAGCCTACCACATAATTAGTTCAGTCGACGTTGGCGAAATAAGACGGCAAATTAAAGCAATTCGTTACAAAAACAAGACTAACTCCGTGCTTTCGCCAACCAAATGCGAATCGTTTTTTGTTGCTAAATAAACTATTTTATGTATGCTAACTGGGTATCACCACTGGCTTTCTATTAGTAAAAATGCTCATAGATTTTCACGATCACAGACATAATAGATATTAACATTAAAGTTAATAAAGTTCATAAATGTAAGTAGGTAATTGAATAAATATTATAAAGCGCCCATTACATTGTACAGTGTATCACATAAAATATAGGCCACCGTTCTTTGCTAGAACGCTGTTTGCGTCACAAACGTGGCATGTTTAATTGCTGTCACGTCAGCAACCACGAACAATTTATCATTACAACTGTACTTTATAAATTCAACAGAGGAGAAATTTCCACTGTACGCTAGTTAAATGTTTTTATGAAAAATATATTCAGAGGAAATGTGTTTTGAAGAGCTTATGATGTACGTATATTTACTTACGTTAAATTATAAAAATTGTATAATTCTTGCGAGTTCGTCGGTAAATTATTAAATGTTTATTCACGTTCGCAATCAAATTAAATTACATAACATTTGAAGCTGCTCGTCTTCAAGAATAATAAAATAAAATAAGAATAAAATAATCGAAATATTTGTACAAGCAATGTTTCTTTTTATTAATTATTAACCTGATTGAACTGAAGCCCGCATGACGCAATCCCTAAATTAAATTTCTTTGGTAATGTAAAAGTGAATGCGGATAACTGAATTCTATACATTTTATTGACATAATATCTTCATATGTAATTTTTATATATGAATCTAATTAAAGGCTCAAGGCTAATAAAAAGAAATAAAGGCTAAGATACTAAAAACCTAACAAACGTAACATCGCATCTGTAATCCCCGAAGAGGTTGGCAGATGAGTACAGAACACTCACGCATATGTTCAATTTCGTTTACGTCCCACTATGGATTAGGTAGCGAGCCTATTATCGTACTCTTCATATATGTAGACTTCGAGTAGTCGCTCGGAGTCTGAAAATGTGCCCGGTGCATGGCAATAGGCTCAACACCTATTCCATAGTGGGAAGTAAACGAAACTGGTGAAACGTGGGTGTACCCTACATTCATACCCCATAAATGTATATTAACCCAAAGTACATAATGGTATAAGGAAAATTGTAATATGCTACAAAATTATTAAACGCCTTTAGATGTTATTTTAGATATATAATGTACTGCAATTGTCTACCTACAGAATGCTTGTTTTAACAGCGGGCGTTGTACTTTATTTTCATATTTCGGACGGGTAGTGTCTTTTCCAAAATTCAATCTCAGTGATCTATGCCGGAACATGTCAATGTGTAAACTTTTCAAGTACCTCATCAATTATTAAAAATACCAATTAATAGTTAACAGTCTTCGCTTCGTTGGCTTTTCCGATATCTACAAAGGCACGGTCACAAGTGACTGCTTCTAAACTGGCGTCTCATATCTTAGATCGCATTTGATTTCTCTTTGATCGCTGCCGTAGGGTCAAAGAACAGACAAACGCAAAATAAGTTTTGTTTACATTAGAGCCACATTTTTTAAATTATTCGAACTGTTCGTTCTAAAAAGACTACATTCGTCTATTAAAAACAATTGTGCGTCGAGAGTGTAGTACTTCAGAGTGTCCTATGGGTATAATCCGGGCACAAATCCAGTTTCCGGGCTACTACTAAAACTTCTAAGTTAGAGAAATCCAATACTACCGGACTCAGAATTTAATCCAGGGACCTCTAGCTTAGCCATCGCGCTTCTCAACACTTGACAAACGAAGCAGTTAAGGTATTTATACGAAGAGTAAATAACATAATCAAATAATCATATGTCTTATTTAAGTAGCTTAAGGAAATAATAAATTACAGAGTTGAGTATTCTATATACATAAATTGTGTACACTTTATATTTTATTTTATTATTTTATATTAAATGGGTTTGTAACGAATTGTATTTCCAAATATATAAGTGAAAAAATAAATAAAGGTAAAACGTAACATCACGCCGGTTATCCCCTAAGAGGTAGGCAGAGGAGTGTAGAACACTCCCACGTTTCACCAGTTACGTTTACGTCCCACTACGGAATAGGTGGTGAGGCTATTACCATGCACCGGGCACAAATCCAGACTCCGACTACTAGAAAATCTAAATTAGAAAAATTCGGTAGTGCCCGACCCGGGAATCAAATCCAGGATCTCCTGATCGGCAGTCGCGCTTGCAACCAACACGACCAACGAGGCAGTATTAACGTTAAATAAACGTCTTAACAATTAAGAACAAAATCCTGTTCAGAGCTCGGCAGAAAATGTCGAAATAGCTTTTAAGAAACACTTCATGAAGCGGAAGTCTTCACGAAGTGTGCGAAGGTAGGTGCACTTCAGAGAGTTTAATTTCATTGCTGAAACTTGAATACTTTCAGATATAATTATTGTATCATCTTGAATCTCTGCACTTATGATACTTCTTACTTTTGGAGTTGATTAAAGCATACGTACATATGGCTTCACGCTAATTTGATTATTTGTACTACAGACCACACAAGTTGTAATATTGGATATGTCAAAAGCGAAGATTTTTATTTTGGAAAATATTTTGTTTTTATATTTAAATAAGGCTTAATTAATTCCTTTGTATTTGTAAAAGAACCGTGCACTAACTCCATAGTAATGAGTTTTCACTAATTGGAACCTATTAAATAATATTTCTCGGCGTAAATACACAATAACGAGCAATTAATGATGATATTTTGGTTATCTAATTAAATTTCATCTTCGTTCCATTGTAAGATGCGAAGCTATTACAATTTTCTGTGTATTTTACTCCCAAGCATCTGTTATCTAAGTGTCCCATTATAAGTCATGAATAAAACGTTAGACGAGTTCTCAAAGCTGATATTCTGGTGTATTTTGTAATATTCTTTGGCGGGTATTCTTTTTAGTGTAAACATTAAGAAAAGAACATTATGGAATATAATTGACAGCAATAGATGTAAAACGTAATAAAATATAAATTTGTAATCCTATTTTATTATTAAATGTATCAGGAATATTTATACACATGATTATTACGAGTATATAGGTTGGTGAAGCATGGGAGTGTACTACACTCCTCTGCCTTCCTCTTAGTGGATAATAGGCGTGACGTTACGTTATTTAACATATATTTTCTGTGATTTGAAAACCAATTCTTTCCTCCAGTATAGTCGATACTATAGTTTACAGTAAATATATGTAGTATACTCCACGAAAGTCGATCCGTGTCAACATGCAGTTGATACCTTAATTACAGCATTTTCTAGTACACTATTCAATATATTTGAAAAAAAAAACATATAAATAAAAATTACTCCATGTTAATTTTTGTATATTATTTCTTAGCAAGATTAATACATAATAGTATTTTATTATTAAATGCACCTTGGCCCCGTTTTACGCAGCTCCACGTAAAAGAGCAATTATAAACGCTCAAACGTCACAGGTTTAAAGATAATTTTTTTAATGAATGTAACCGTAATTTCCACACTTACAAGCGGTCCATAATTATGCAGTGCACTGAAAAACTTTTCGCAGATCTACGAAACTGGGCCACCGTGTGTGATTCAATATGCAGTGTTGACTTTGACGTCACTGATTCATTTTCCAGATCAAATGCAACATGTTGCTATTGAAATCGAAATGAAAATGGTTGCGAGCTGTCAGCGTAGTCATTTCGACTTGTTTATAGAGAATATCTCATTCCTAATACCTCTCAAACAATATAAGGTATAAATATACAACACTTGTCGCACTGCATATGCTTTACAATCGTGAATTAATGAAGTTCTAGCTTTGTATTATTTGCAAATGTCATAAAACGATTCAACTCATTGTAGACTGAAATATCGAGGAGATATTCGGTCGTTTGCCTCAGGTATTTACTCGTATATTCAACTAAAACTTCGAGAGCAGCGCCGACGACAACGATTGTTATAAATACGTTATAATTCCTTGTGCTTATTTCGTATATTTATAGTATGGTATTTATGTTAAAAATATTTTTTTTGAATTGTGAAATAAGTTTTCATAGAGATCGAAGCGCGACTAACTTTTATGTCAAATTTCATTTTATATGCAAACAAAATTAACAGTTCAAAAGGCTCTCATTTACCAGCGAGTCACCGTCAACCCTCGGCTCATTTTTTATGTAGATTGCGTGGAAGAAAGTTTCACAATATCAGTCCGCGACGCGAGACCTTGCCATGCTCTGCTGGGACCTTTTCGTTAAATTCGACTATATTTAATATGTTTTTTGTTATTGTACGTAAGAAACAAATAGGCAAAATACCGATTTGTCATTATGCTTAAAATCAACGCAGCTCCTGGTTTCACAAATTCCCGAGGAATACAAAGATACTCAATATGTAACATAACATTTGACTACTTTATTAGAAATGTAAATTACAAAACAAATTGCTATAATCTACTTTATGATCTCAAAGTTTCTTAGATGAGCTTTGCGTCTCAATAGAACGCAAAGGTAGAAAAATATAAAGATGTAGGTAGTCCGAGATAACGAAATTGTCCGAGTCCGACTATATAACAAACCGAGTAATTTTATAAATTAAAACCGATTTCTATGAATGTATTACGAAGAGTACATTAAGTAGTTAATCGGTAGTAGTTATAGTTAATTAAACATTGTTAGTGGTCGCTAAATCAATTTAGTAACTTGAAACGTGCGGGCAGATCAACAACGCGTGTATCGTATATATCGGCAATCTATAACGGAACAGCTTCCTGGAGATTAATCTACACATTCCGAATAACAGGGGCATGGGACCAGCGACACATAAATGAATTTCAAATTGTCATGAGCGTTTCAAACACTGAAGCACTAACGTAACTAGTCATTAAAATTTATATTAAAACGTCTCCATAAAATGTAGGGTCGCTGACATTGAATTCGAGCATAAAATACAGCTCAAAAAACGGTTAGTATTTGAAAGGGATTGACCAATTTAATAAATTATAAAGTTCTACTAAAAATATTCTGGGTGAAATTAATATGGAAGGTTTTACTAAAGTCAAATTAAGGTGTTGTGAAGTAGGTATATTCAGGAATTCTTGTCCATCCAACGGTTATATCAATGATTCAATCCAATAAATAGATTGGTGATAAAACTTGATAATGTTCAGAAATTTAAATCGTGTGTAACTTTTTAAATGGTTTGATACATTTTGTTTCTAAGAAATATATAAGTACTTATGTACAAATCATAAACTGTTATATTTCGTTAAACATTAAATTGCAGTTTTATTACGGACGGAATAATTGTCGCTTGTACCAACAGTTACATTAGAGAACTCTTGTTTCAAGTTAAAAGACATACATTTTATCTAATCATTTGCTACCATAATGATCGCACCACTTATATCGTACCAAGACTCATCTGCTTCGAGGAACAAATGGTATTACTCTTCTAACATAATTTCACAAAACCTAACCAGCAAGATTTTATTAAAATATGTAGGAAGTACTGATACAGAACATGTAAGATATGAAATTATATGACAATCATCGTCATCATTATCATCTTGATCGTTATGATTCTCTTTGTCGTTATCACCATCATTAACCAATCCCGTGATCGTTCCACTATCACACTCTCACAATGAAAAAGATTTTTTATAAACAGGCTAATGTCATTAAAGTTAAACGAAAAAAACTTTCTCTCATAAACAGTTGAATTTAAAATTAAGGTATGTTAGTTCATTCTGGAGTTACGAGTCTGTAAGGGACAATAACGACCTAAAGGTAATTAACCTTTCAAATTACATCAAATATGCAAGACATGCGCAACTTAATATTACTGTATTAATGCAGTTCCACTAATTACATCACTGAAGTAACTAGATGGAATTTATCCCAGGCTCTATTAGAAGGTACGTGTATCTAGATGTTAAAAATGATGGTGAATAGGTTTAACCATGTCTTGCATTAGATGGCTGTTTAACGCTTTAATGAAGGTATAAGATATATGTATACATGTTTATACACATGATAGTAAGTACTGGGGATGTATATTATACAAAGCCAGCATGTGCCACTCAGACACTTATGGAAGAAAAGAGAATTCAATTTTTGTCTGCCGTCGATCACTCTTTGAAGCGACCTAGAACCTAGTGGAATTTAACCTTAAGAAGACAGACATTTGCGTATGTACTACGAAACAACATTGGTCGTAGCGCCTAAGTTCTAAAAAACAGCACTATCCTTTGGAAAAAGTTAATCCTGGGAGTCAACATATCGACTGGTGTATCGTACAGGAGTTACCTTCAAAGCAAATCAAAGCTTAATTGACTTCTGAAAAGTTAAGCGTTCAAAACTTATCAAGACGATACTTCTATGTAGGGTAACTACTGAGGCCGTATAGAACCCAAGTAAGGCGTTGTATAGGATACTGTCCCCGTATGGCGTCCCCCGGAGCGCCACAACCTCAGCTTACTCTATTTGATGCCGTGCAAAAACACGCAATCTAAATCTTTAACAACCTAATTATTATCAAAACGGTGAAGCACTTAAGCATGCGAGGAATCTGGCGTCCCTCTGCGTAATCTAGCAGCTCTTCAATCAGCACTACACGGCGGAGAATGAGTTTTGATTCACATAAGCTGGATTCGTGGCGGTCCTCCACAGTTTGGTTCCTCCACACGTTTTTACTGCACACGTGTAAATTACGGATATTTCATCTGAAATTATCCCGACAAACTATGATATGGGTTTTCTTCAAGAAAAGCACAAAAAGTTTGTACAAAATGGTGATGACCACTTACCACCAAGTGGTCCATCTGGCTGATTCCTAGGCTAAATATAATGAAAATATGATCATTACTTGTAAAACTTTGTGAACTCAGAATCAAATTAAAATCGCGAACGACAATAAAGCTAATGGATAACATTACGTAGGAAATTCGAAAGGAACATTTAAAAAACATGGGATTTAACATAAGGGCAGAACATATTCGTAATAACTGTCATACTTAAAATATTATTTATATCAGATACTTATAACATAAATTGAATAAAAAAATGCACCATAATATTTCCAGTCCAGAAATTCATTCGATATGGAATTACTGTTCCGCTCGGATTATTGCCAGAATGCCAATATTGGCATTCTGGCATTGGAAGTTCTATAACTTCCGAAGGAAGCGTTTGCGGCAAAGAAAGAGAGCTTGGAAAGTAACTTTGATATAAATTAAAATAATATTAAATCTCATAATTTTGATCCTGATATTTTATTTCATGTTTTCTCTTGGCTTTATCATTCAACAAGAACATGCATAGGTTTTACTGACCTCATACCTGACAGTCACCCTTCTTCTGGTTTAAAGAAATGTGTTACTAAAATAAAGTAACATCGCACCTGTAGTTCCCAATCTCTGAAGAGGTAGACAGAGAAGTGTACTAGCTCCCAAATTTCACCAACTACGTGACACATCCAACAATCGAATAGGTAGTGAGGCAATTGTCATACATCGGGCACAAAACCGGATTTCAGGTCATACTAGACATTTGTACTAGAAAATCGAAGTTGGTGAGATTAAACAGAACCCGACCTCGGGTTTGAACCCAAGACCACTTGTTCGACTTGCATATATTTGACTAACAAGGGAATCAAACATTGATATTTTTATCCAAATATAAACACAACTCCAGGCTACTACTAGGAATTTCAAGCTTGATACTCGTAACGTCAATATTAGCCGACCCGAAGATCGGTCTTGAAAACTGTCCGTCCGGAGTCGTCCAGTGCATTCAACCAACGAGGCGGTGGAATTACATAGCCAGACAATGTTCACAATATACCTAAACTTTTTTTTATTTCATGATAATTTTTATAAGTTTTCTTCATTATTCAATAAATTTTATAGGTCGTTGGTTTTCGTATTAAAATCAGTGTAGTTTTATGGTTCCTTGTTCGCAATAGAACTTCATGAAGTAGTCACAAAATGCCTCATAACTTCCTAGAATAAACTAGTCCTTTGAAAAGATGCTAAGCGACGTAAGGAGTGAATATTGGTCAGTGTTTGGTATTTCAATCGTCTTCTTGGATCGCATTATCGTATTCTGGACACAAATGATCCGCAGTTCCGTCAGGGTATGCCAAAATAACTAAATTAAAACGGAGTGCACATTGGACACTAAATTCGACGCATATATAAGACCGCAAACTTTGGCCTGGCACCCCTCCAGCCAGCGGCTTGTCAACGAGCTACGTTCAACTGATTTCTATTTCATATGAAAATGAGATAGAAATCAGTTGACTGCCTCGTTGGTCATGTGACTGCCTCGTTGGTCGTGTGACTGCCTCGTTGGTTGTATGACTGCCTTGTTGGTCCTGTGATTGCCTCGTTGGTTGTGTGAATGCCTCGCTGGTCGTGTGAATGCCTCGTTGGTCGTGTGAGTGCCTCTTTGGTCGTGTGATTCCCTCGTTATTCATGTGACTGCCTTCTTTGTCGCGTTGGTTGCAATCGCGACTGCCGATCAGGAGGCCCTGGGTTCCAGTCCCGGGTCGTGTACTATTGGGTTTTCTCATTAGGAGTTTTAGTAGTTGCTCGGCGTCTAAACATGTGCCCGGTGTATAGCAATAAGTTCACCACCTATTCCAAAGTGGGACGTAAACGTACCCGTCACTGGTGAAACGTGGGAGTAGGTATACTACACTTCTATACCTATCTCTTCGGGGATTACAGGCGTGATTTTACGTTTTTATGTTACGTTTATATGAAAATGAGACAATAGCTAATCAGTAGGATCTGTTAGGAGAAATTCCTGAACAGTCGCGGAAATCACAAGCTTCATCATTTTTGTCATTGATACTGAATAACTATATTTTACACAACGGTACAAAAATATTACGAGTAAAGACAAAATAATTATCTGAATGCTTTCTTCAACATTTACTTGAAAATTAACATAAAAATACACTACTAGTAAGAAATACGATGAAGATATACATACCTACATAAAATATAATTATATATATACGTACATCGAGACATATTTAATAAGTATGTTATAGGACTTATAGGTAAACCTACATTGTCTATGTTTAGAACAAAATGTTATTTCATCTTCTTTTAATTATTTTCGTATAAGGAATTTTAAATCCAATTGGATGGTAAATATTAAAAGGTTAAAGTATATTTCGTTGCATTTTATACTTACCGAATTCAAATATTATACTACAGCACATTTGTGAAAATTGTTTCATGACAGAGCCCATCCAAAGATCAGATGTTTCCTGTTATGCCTAACTTAACAGATAGTTTGAACATGGCGAAAGCAATCCGAAATAGCTACGTGTGTCTTTCAATTCCAAACCCGTTCCATAATACAATTCCAAGTTGTTATAACAGAAAATCCAGGCGCGAACAGTTATTAGCGGCGGGCAACATGCATTAGCCCGCAACGAGTTCCGCATTTCCATCTTATTGTATCTCTCGTTTGGATGCAAATATTGTATAGTTAAAGCGCGAGCGAGTTTCCATTTTAGCTCTTTTCGCTTCGTGTTATTCGTAGTCGAAACATTTTTTTTCCATTTTCGTTTCGCTTATCCTATTTTTTTAAATGAAACATGACATAAAATAGAGCTGGATCTCATCGTTGTTGCAAACGGCGAGAGCGTAATGTGATTTGTACAGTCTACTTTGTATTACGAGTGACTTTTCAGTATATGAAATGTTAGTTTCTATTTCAAAATATGAAACTTTCAGGCGCTATTATGAAATTTATTTTTTTGTCTCTGTATCAAGTAATGAGGGTTGGAATGTTTTTGCATAACGTCCAACGTTATTCAAACGGAACAGTCCGACGGGACTTCTGGCATTATTCATTTTAACTGTGTAACAATCATATATGAGATATTACTGTTAGTTTTTTTACAACATAACCACCATTTGTTTAAATCCACTTTGACAATAACAATGTCATTTACAATATAAAATACATTTTGTCAGCGTGAAATAATTTATATCTATATTCATCTCATTTCAATAATTTAACGTTGCATAGCTTATCTCCTGTCTAAGCCCAATATTTCTAACAGATGTACTAGTATAAATTATTTATTTTAGTACTTTTAATTTGAGGTTATTATTTTTAATTTTCATATTTTTAAATTTAATATTTTATATTTTTATATTCAGTAATTTTAATTATTTGTTTTGCATTCTTAGCACTTATTTGACTTTTCGTAACTAGTATTTTTATCTTCATCATTCATAAGGTTCATTGACATTCCAAGCTGACATATTTAATTTAGTTTTTCTTTCAGTGAAAATATCATGTTTGAACACGCCCTACTTAACATTTTAAGTACTTTTAGCCATTTGATATTAACGTTGAATTACTTATCTGAGCCACGTTTATGGCTCCGAATGGACTCGTAATTCTCAAATTTAATTAACTGTTGTTTATTAAGTGCGTGCTGGTATTCAGTCATTTCTTTCCCATTTATAAACGTAATATAAAGCCTACAATGCGCGAAGAAATAAGCAGAGAAGTGTAATACGCTCTCACCTTTCACCAGTTTCCCTTACTTGCCATCGTGGACTAGGTGGTTACATATAAGTTATGTTAACTTATAAGGTAAGCTAATTTAAAAAGTCCATTAATGCCCGTTCCGGTATTTGATCCCGGGACCTCTCGATTAGCAATCGTGCTGGAAACCAACACGACAAACGAGGCAGTCAAGTCAATCAATTTTAAATTGATATTCTTCAACAGTTATATGTACATGCTGCCATCTATCATATTGAGATATACATTTATTCAAAAAAATGCAATAAAAAATAGTCTGAAGCTTACGTAATATGACACTTGGTTAAATATGAAATCATTTCGTCAATTAGGTACGATGATATGATTTCTATAATATGCAATAATTTCATCAATTACGATGAACGAATTTCAATTAAATTACGAACATTGAAACCAATAAACACCAATATTTAAAGCAAACAGAGATCATTTAAAAGTGAACTTGAACATAGTAACAGTTGGTGTACTCGTAATTACGAGTGTTTTGTGACGTAACCAAGTTTGTTTGTGTTTGGCTGTGTTAAATTATGCACCGTAATATTACCTCACTATTGGATTAAAATACTACTAAAATCACGAATGATCATCCGCCTCTGTCAGTCCATTGCTAGTAATAGGCCTCCCTTGAGGGGCTTCGCCCGTAATCCCAGCTCTGGGCATTTGGATTGGCGTACACTGGTGTCCGACAGCAGCCAGGGTAATTACCCAAGCCTACGCAGGTTCCACTTAACTAAGATCAGCCAGTCCCTAGAACTTCGTCTGTTATATTGTAAGGTACACCACTGACAGGTAATATAGGTTGGGGCTTCCCATATACAACTTGGAAACCTTCAGCCAAAGATATCGTCGTAAATAACATCAGATTTTTTATAATTCCAATGAATACAATTTCACTATTAAACGTAAGTCTTTTCTCAAAACAAGAATGATGAAGTCTATAATTGGTCACGGAGTCCAAATATGTATTGGCAGGGTATCTACCTACAACTTAGAGAATACTGTGAAGAACTTTGAGGTATATAGGTTTCCTCGCTGATCTGTATTTTCCTTCATCATTATAACAAGTGATATTTCATATTACATAAGCAATTTCCGTAAATCAGAAGCATGACAAAGTTTGAAGTTCCTAGCCCCTGAAATGTGAGGCGGTTATCCGATCACCCAGGCTATTGTCATTCTCAAATTACATAGGTAGAAAACTCTTTTATTAATCCCACATCTTGCATCTAAAACTCGCTGAAGGTACATAAAATATGGACAGAATAAATACATGTCAATCATGTAATGTATGTACATTTGTTCATTTGCAGTGAAATATACAAACGAAAATCTGTCATAGGCAAACAAAATTAAATACACACCACGTACAATACGTTTCGTTGTGGAGGTAATTAGGAACGTTTTGTGTAGCAACCGAGTTTGTAAATGTGCGGTGAGGTGAAATGTTGGTCGCTTTTATTTTTTTATGTGATGTGTATTATTCTTGTGTGAATTCTGCCAACTCGCAGTTGACGAGCGTGGGAAGCTATGACCTTAACTATCCTTATGTTAAGAGATCTTGTGTTCACCAGTGGAGCGATGGAAGAGATCACAATGATGTGTATTACTTTTAAAAAATGTATTATATTTACATTGATTGGTAGTGCTGACGAT
Source organism: Jemadia suekentonmiller (assembly GCA_018245575.1). Taxonomy (NCBI): domain Eukaryota; kingdom Metazoa; phylum Arthropoda; class Insecta; order Lepidoptera; family Hesperiidae; genus Jemadia; species Jemadia suekentonmiller. The sequence goes on from DWDU01001261.1 coordinate 13,602, forward strand.
TTCTGTTTGAAAGATAATTAATTCAAATTAATAAGTTAAGTTATAAGAAAAAAAAAATTCATGTTTTAACATTGTTACAACTCAAACGAAATGACGAAACCGTGTTAAGTTATTAACATGATAATGTTAGATATCTCACATGTTAACGTTAGATATAATTACAGTAACAAGAAAATCCTTGCAATGTAACAATTTTAGTTAACTAATAATGCAACTTGTTCTGTCACTTGAACTTAAACTGTAACCATATATGTTTGTAAAGGAAATTCCCACAAAATATGATATAAAAGCAATGACCGAACATTATCCAAATCGCATTCGTATAACACGTTTCTCTGTGGATGTAATTAGTCTGTTTGGGAGTACCATCGTGCGTGCGTGCGGTGGTTTTAATAATGTTTGGTGTTATTCACAGTCGAGTAAAGACCGGCAACAGTAATTTCAGCGTTGCATATAAATTTGTGATCTAATGAAATCTCGGCGTGTTTAACAATTACTTCTAACACAACAGTTTAAGAATAAATATACGTAACATCACGCCCGTAATCCCCGAAGAAGTAGGCGGAGGAATGTGGAACATTCCCACGTTTCACCAGTTACGTTTGCGTCCCACTATGAAATAGGTGGTGAGCCTATTGCCATGGAATAAATATACATATAAAAATATCTCAGTTCACACCTAATGGGATGCCATTTCAGTACATATTAAATGTATATTGCAAAATACACTTTTTTCCTTTTTTTTAAATTATAATAATATGTATTTTCGTTAATTTTTGATTAAAAGTGTGTTCAATTAAAAGTGACATTATTATTTGTGATGTTATTTAATAAATAATTAACCTTTGTCTAATGACTTCAAAGAAAATACAATTAAAAGCGAACAGAATTTACGCCAGGTACGCTTCGCATTAAACGTAATTAAAATCATTTTGTCAAGTGAATGAGTTTATGTGTGCGATGTTGTTCTCACCTTAACGTGTGATTCGTGAAAGGCTTAGATACAACACGCATTTCAAATTGTTAATTAATCTTACCAGATGTTACATACCTGTAATCCAGTGTTAATAAATTAAGCAAATGTTGTTTAGCAACAATCCTGTAGCACAGTGCATGATGTCGCATGTCTTTGTGGATTATGCAATAACCTGCCTTCCAAAAAGGTCATAAATTTGTTTATAGTTTTCCTACATATATTTATGTATATGCAAATGTATAAAAAAATGAATTATAATCAACAACAATAATATTCTTAACATTAATTTTATAAGCTACGTTCTAACATAATATAATAAATGAGCCACAAACAAAGTATAAAAAACTAATATAACCGTACCTTAGTTTCAGCGGCGGAGGCCAACCCATGGTCCGCTACATAGTAGCGTCTCCCTTAATTGTTTTGTTTTTTATTCTCGTATGACTGCCTCGTTGGTCGTGTTGGTTGCAAGTGCGACTGCCGATCAGGAGGTCCCGGGTTCGATCCCCGGGTCGGGCACTACAAAAATGTTCTAATTTAGATTTTCTAACTTAGATTTTCTAG
>DWDU01001262.1:0-15141 GCA_018245575.1 Jemadia suekentonmiller
TAAGCGCGCTCTAATATTGTATACTAGTTATGTAACACCTCGTATTATTATGCTTATTGACAAATAAAGTAATTGAATTGAATTGAATATCTGTAATCCTCGAAGAGGTTGACAGAGGAGTGTAGTCCACTCCTTCGTTTCACCAGTTAAGTTTACCTTCCACTATAGAATAGGGTGTGAGCTATTGTTATACACCGGGCATATATTCGGACTCCGAGTCGCTAAGGAGAATTGGAATATAGAAAAACTTAGTAATATGTACTTTGATCCGGCGTGGGTTCCAGCCTAGGAACGCTCGCTCAACGGTCGCGCTTGGAACCTCCAGATCAAAGAGTCAGTTGAAAATAAACACGCAAACATTGTTATATATCCAAATATACAGTGTGATGTTTATCTGTGTTATTAGTGAATTATGTTATTTTCATTACACGAGTATTGTAATACAATTAATGGAGTTTATTTGGGGCACGTTATCTTTATAATAACCTTTCTATAGAAGGTAATAACAACAATTATTGTGATACCATCAAGCTAGATCCGTTCCGGGGTAGGCAGAGAGCACCTAGTCCAAATATCTCTATCCTTACAGACCTGACGTTCTTCTACACTCATCATTCTCTTCGTATAGGCGCTGGTCTCGGAGACTTCTCACTCGCCTATCAGCCAGTATCTGATTGGTCAAGACGGACAAGTCTTGGTATCCATTGGCATCTGCTTTCTTCATCATTAGGATTTGTATTTATTTTGTAGTTTTATCGTTTTTCCCTAAAATACTTCTTACTTTATAATAACTAGTAATTAAGTAATTTGTTTCATTCCACACAATGTAAAGCTCTAAATGTAGGTAGTTACTATTTATACGTTAAGTTAGAGTATTCCACGTCCGCCCAACTTTTTGCTACATACGATCTCGTATTGATGTGGCGCCCGAGTCTTATTTTTTGTCCGATTGTCATCAATCTAACCTTTGTGTCGAATTCGATTGAGTATGGACGCTAGGTTAATGTAAGACGCGTTCTTATCTAAGTCTATATTGTACACCTAATATGTGTAAGGCAGCTGAATTCTTGGTTTTCTATAAATTTTTAATGAAGATGTCTGTAAGGCTGGAGGTATTCAGCACTCGATGATCTCTGCCTAGCCCGGAAGGGACCCGGCGTAATGGTATAATAATAATTATACTAAAGGTATCTGTGTAAAGTATCTTCATTTTAAGTGTTATTTTGAGCTATTACACTTAATACTGAATTTACTTGAAGTTATCAAGAGCAATTGATTGTAATAGAGCTTTGATATGTTTATAATTAACTTTATTGTTTGCCGTAGCATGTAAATAACTGAGTAAGTTCTCGCTAACGCAAAAACATCAAAGTTGTAAAACCAAAGCTGAGAGTGTTTTCATACTACAAAGTTATTAAGTAAATAAGTTGAATCATTGGTGCAAGTCACTCGACTGTCACGTCAAGTTCTAATAATTTGATAAATACATGTTACACGCATACGAATGCATACACGCATGCATGCGCACAGGCAACAGAATGAATTAACGGATATATTTTTCGTTCTTTTGTACTCGTGGTTCCTAATACACTGAGCTCAGTCTGACCCACATTATAAGTAATCAATGTAACATAGTAAGTTGGACTTCAAAGCCTACTTTAAGTTCGATCCACAATTGACGTGTGCAGTTAACGTTCCGCCTTAATTTGGCGTAAATTAGCTCTGCGGGGCTAATCGAGGCCGCAGTTTACGCGCGATAGTTACACCCAAACAAACTTTAATGACTTAACCAGAGTCACGGATGTAGGTTAAATATATCAGATCCGTAATTATTTATTGATCGATGTGTATTGTATAAGTGTAGAAGTAGCATAGGACAACTGTACAGACATCTGTCATTCGGTGCTCTGTGCCTATGGCGTAAAGAATCTGGTCTGAAATATGGATATTTGTATTAGATTTTAAGGGTTAATTTTAGGCTGAAGTTTGCTGTACAGAAAACATGATTTCCATATATATCAACAATTATACATTACTGGTTGACGTTTGTTGGCAATGCCCCATTAAAGACGACCGTGCTGCCATTTGGACGATAGTGCTGCCATCTGTTGAATAGTACCACTGTCCTCAAACGACACTTGAGTAGGGATGTCTTTGATTTAAAGTGTATTTCGGAAGTTAAAATCTATGTTGCCGTATAATTAGCAATTTACAAATTAAGAAATAAATATTATACAGCTTACAAAGGAAAGTAAAGCCTTCTCACAGCCATATCCAGTCTTGAGTGGATCCTGTTCGGAGGCATTGGTTAATGATTCATTCCAAGCGGGCGCACTAAATTTTCCCGGGAAGGAGCATTTGCTGCGATGAAATATGTTCGAGACGCCGGTCGAAAGAAATATACATACATATGCACATAAGGTAGTCCTGGATACATCCGGGCCTTGGTGAAATTTGTAGAAATTCAGGTAGCTTTATGAAATAATGGACATCGTATCATTTAACGAGTAAAGGTGTTTCAGCGTTCCATGGGTTTACTGTTCCAGATGCTGGGTCTCTTAACCCCATCATTACTCACCTGAAAATTTACAATGTTATGCGGTTTTAAGATCAAATATTACTTGTTAATAGTAAAGAAAATATTGCGGTGGAACCTTACAGAGGTCTCCGTAATGTATGTATGTGTATGAAGTTCGCTAAGTCCCAGGGTCAGTAGATTAAGCCTTCTCATTAGCAAGAGGGAATGATGGTCAGTGTTACAGCGTTCAACATGCGTTGATGCTGGTATTGAAGGTGGTAGGTCACCTAAATGACCAGTTATTACAATATTGGAATTTGTGACGGACGACGACGGACGGACTAACATTAAAATGTCTCTCACAGTTAACATCGAACAGCAGTCTTAGTAAAAAAACGTACGTGACATCAAGCCTATAATCCTGGAAGAGATAGGCAGAGGAGTGTAGTTTACTCACACGTTTCACCAGTTACGTTTCCGTCCCACTATGGAATAGGTGATGGGCCTATAGCCATTCACTGGGCATAAATCGAAACTCCAAGCCACTACTAGAAACTTCAATTAGAGAATCTAGACCCGGTATTCGAACTCAAAACCTTTTGATGAGCGGTCGCTCTTGCAGTCACTTGACCAACGTGTCAGGCATGTATTGTGTCTTAACAAATCCTATATATTGCTTGTAAAGCAAACATCTTTTTATACGAATAGAAATCTGCAATAATGTTGTGGGATTATACGAATATTATCTTATTAATTTATATAACACAGAGCGAATCTTCGGAGTAAATGATAATGTATATTTTACAAAGCCTTGTGGAACTAAAGTCCATTACCTACAATAGCGCGTAACAACGGTGTACTGTATAATAGACAGAACTCCCCCTCCGCGCCTTGTCGCCATCTCGATGCTACATCGCATTAAATATTTTCTTAAATTATTTCTCCATCTATTTTACTTCTTGAGTGTTAAGTTGTTCTCTTTTTATTTATTTATCTATCCTTATATTATTTTTCCCAAAAGGCCGACTTCACGCCAATTGGCTTTTTGTGCAAGTCGACCCGGATGATAATAAAAAGTAGTGGCAGGAATTTCATGAGCAAAAAAAATCGATTTCATTAAATACTCCCACGCGTGATTATTATTATTAATTGTTTCGTATCGTGTTATCCCTCCAGGTATTTCATAGTGTAAGTATAGATATTTTATAGGTAGTTGAACATTTTGAATATGATTATTTACTACTGTTATGTAAGAAAGTACAAAGACTCAATACAGAGGCTTCACTGGAACACTTGCAACAACGGTTCTCTCTTAAATGTCCACTCACAGTACATGTACAATGCTTTATTGGGAACGGATATTGTCCACATCGTTAAATGCACATAAAGCCCTGTCTTTCTGTTGGGAAACGATAATCCAGAAACGCTCCGCACCTTGACCCTATTCTACTGGACGTGCCATATAACTGGTAAAACGTGCGAGTTTACACTCCTCTAAGCACTATTTTGGGGTAATGCAAACGTGATTTTATGTGTATTGTATTTCGTCAAACTTTGAGGCGTGCTAAGGGGGGACGCCATAAAGCCCTTTCAATAGACCGAAAACGTTTAATATTAAATAAAAATTTTACATGAAATAAGACGTTAATATAAAATTTCACAGCATATAACAGGACATACGTAAGTTAAGCCGTTACATAAAACAATTTAATAATATCAATATTATTTATCTTTCACGTATCATTAACGCTGTAGCGAATCTAGAATCGCGGAGTCATTATTTCAACTGGCGCAAAATTCCCCCTGCCGTAGTCAAAGTTTTATTAACTTTCAGTAACTCGGAACGGCTAAATTTCTAGTAGTTATCGCGCGTCCCGTGTTGCGCCATGTTGCGCACTTGTTTGGTTCGTTTAATATCCGCGATGTTGCGTCATGGTGTTATAGTTTGTTCGTTCTTCAACTGTTTCAATCGCTTTTGTGTATTTTGCGTGAACAAGCGTCAGAGACTGCTGAATGGAGACGCGTGTTAGGTCTATAAGGATAGAGATATTTCGAACTCGGTGCTCCCTGACTAGCCCACAAGGGAACTGGCGTGATATTATAATTACTAGATATGTAGTTGAATAGGACAGGAAGAAAGTGAAACAGAACATTGTTCAATATTAAATGTTTGAATTCGTTTGCTGTAATAATTGTCAAATATTTCAAATACTAATTACGCGTAATACGTGTTCGATAATTATTCTATAGGGGCCCAGTGTATTAACTGGATAAAATGCAAATTACCCTGAGTTTCTTTGTTGAAGGAGGAACGGAAGTTAAAATTTCTTCATGCCAAGGACTAAGATTAGCGGACCTTGATTAATCCAAAACGCAAACCACGGGGTGCCTTGCATAAATAACATTAACATATATTTAAAAAAAATGTAGTGTGAGTCGGCCAGTTATAAATTACCAGTTTAAAAATGACACATTTTCGTTTTGGTCTCCTTAATTTACAATTCCGATTAAACAAATGGCATGGTTTAAAAAAATATTTCTCGTGTAATTAATTTATTTTTTATCGCAACACAAAGCAACACAAAACTTTGTATTTCAATGGCAACACTGATGTCATGGAACATGAATAATGTGTTTTAACATAGTCCTCAGGGGTGACAACACTGTAGCTTGTAACTTTAGGATGCATCTTGCAAGAAACCTCGCATTCATGCATAAATTGTATATTTTTAAGCAGAAAATTCTTTCCACTTTAAAAAACATGAAAAATATTTTAAGTTTAGTACCTACTCGTACTTTGTGGAAATTTGAAAACAGACGAACTTGTCTATCTGTTATATTGTATTTAATTTTTATTTCTATCGCTATATGTTACTACGTATTAATAGTACCTAAACATTAACATAAATTTCAGATCATTTGAAAATTTGTATTTTCTTTCTTTTTCATGATAAAAGTACTACGCGATATAAATGTGTACTAAAATACTTTGGTAATAGATACTGTATTCAATTAGTATTATAAAATATGACCTGTACCTAATATTAGCTAAAGCCACTGTTTGGCTAATTGATTGAAATATCCAACTGTACCCAACTTAAACTACATAAGGCTCGTATTATATTAAAACTTCAGAAGCCTTCCAAAACTTGTTAGAAATTCTCCAAGGAAGTTGTAAGGCGGTTATGCTTTGGAACTGCAGAAACTGCATTGTATTTGCAGTACTGTATCAAAAATTCGAAACAAGAATGAGAAGAGGGTTCTCGAAAATGAGTAGATGTTGGTCTCGCTAAGCAAGACAGTGTGCTTGGATAATTCAGCTAAGTTGAAAGATGAACTCCGATATGAGACGTGACTATTTAGGTAGTAATCAATACAGTCAAGACAAAAATACCTATTGTACATCAAACGACTTGCATCTCTTCTCTACTCTTAATACATCTAGAAATATCAGTGAAATAGAAGAATTTGTATGAGATTTGTAAATAAAACCTTTGTCATTATGTACTGTACATAGTTGCGTGCGCGTTAACGTAACTCAAATACGAAATTTCAAAACCGCTGTTTGTCCATCCGTGTGCTAATCCGGGTTAACCCTTAAAGCGGCTGGATCGGTTTTTACGATCAATTCATCGATAAGTTTTCGAGCAACGCTTTAGATCACAAACAGAGATGGATTAACAGTCACGTCTCTGGACGGGCTCATGTTTTCACGGAACCGAGCACTTCACGCGTTTCGAAAACGAAAATGCTTTACACGAGTGTCCGCAAAGTATATTTTCCAGTAATTTAATACGATTATAAAAATGGTTATTAAATATTATTGATGGCACTATTGATTTATTTTTGATGATTATAATTTTGAATTATTTTTTTTGGGGACTGGGAATGCTTAACTTTTAAAATAATATGTATGAAAGAAAAATAAACAAGCAGACCGCGACCATACTTGATTATAAGACATTTTTTTACAGATTTTAATGTTTTAAGGACATATCATAAAACTTACTGTTTTAGAACAAAAGTCGTGACATACAGACGGATCACTTGATGGTGCTGATAGGTGGCCACCGTCGCTTATAGATGTTTGCGACATCAGAGGAGTTACCAATACGTTGCCTGCGATCTTTTAAATTTACTGCTATGAAAAGTTTAGGATATAGGAACATTATTCATCCAATAATTCGCTTAACGTAACGAGCTAAAGTAACTTTAGAAAACTGTCTTTTCTACTTCGAAATTTCATAGCGGTCGTTGAAAACTTACGTCATTTACTAGTTTAGTTTAGTGCATGGAATGTTCAAAAAGAGGCAATACCTTATTATGAGGACGATTCAATCTTAAATTAAATCTCCCTTTACAATTATCACAAATTCCTTACATGACAAGTAACTGGCGAAACGTGGGAGTGTACTACACTCCTCTGCCCACCTCTTCCGGGATTACAGATGTTACATTTTCAATAAACATGGAAAGTTACGCTTTCTTACAAATTTCGTGTTTATTATTTTCCAGCACTGGGCGAAAACGTAAGTTTTTAACGTAACAAATTTAAAATAAGAAATATCAAATCCTTTTTACATTACATATTTATAAATTGTGTTAATATTACATATTTAACCAATTTTTTTGGGGAGTACACATAAATATCAATATACATATATTTCAATTTTACTATAGTGTATACATAAAAGATTAAAACAAGCGATGAAATGGAAAATTTTAATAATATTGGATAGCAGGCCGGCCCACGCTGCGTCAGAACTGTACAATATCTGGATCTTCAGTTTCCTATTTTGTGGCATTGTTTAATGATTTATTCCTGGGGGTGCACTAAATTTGCTCGGCGAGAAGCATTAGACCCGGTGAAATACGAGCGAGACACGACTGGAAACATATAACTTGTATACGATGTACGTATACTGTTGTAGGTAATTGAATTGGACGATAAGCCTAACAGTGATTGTTTAAATATGGAACAATTACATTTTATATTACTTGTGTCGCCATCTGTGTTCGCATTTAAACGGTATGACAACTCTTATGCTAAGTATTTACTAATAAAGTAAATGTTTAAGAATAAAATAGGCTTTTGTGTTCCCAAAAAGTATTGAATTGCTACGGTAAATAATGAATGGGTATTGAATTATTTTTCAAACTTAATTTATCTTGCACACTATGCGTTGAAGAATACCTTCGGCTTTATTATAATGAACGATATTCAGACACCAATTCCGAATGACATTTTAATGACAGTATTATTCGAACGCCATTCAATGTTAGTTCAATATGAACTTTATGTGCATAACAGTAAATTTGATTGTCGGTTCTATTGAAAATAAAGAAATATACCACATTACGAATTGTAGTTAACAAAAGAAATTTAGACGCCGCCGAAATATTTGATTTGTTGATTATATGTGATTGATGACAAGCCATTGTTACGGCGATTTTACGACTGTTTCATGTTAGGACGACGTTTCGTTGAACATTGGAACTATTTCACAATAGGCTTGTTTGTCACAAACTATGACAGTGATAGTCTAGAAGGGTTAGGTCGTGATAACCTAGCAGAGTCTAGTACAAAGTTATAATATCTAGCACGCACTTCTAACCTTGGAAAGTTACGTCATTTTTTAGATTAATTAGAGCCCACTGAAAATATATCGTTAAGAAATCAACATATATTTTACCGTTTAGATTTCAATATCTAGTACCTCGTAAATTTGCAAAAAGCTAACATTTTATTGCGAAGGATGAAAGTTCCAAAAAATGTGTATTAGTTTTCTATTCCGTAGAGGGAATACAAAAATACTACGAACACGGCATTTTATTCGTCGGCTGAATAACGTATGATATTCTTACACATTTCGAAGTCTGGCTAAATTCTTATTTATGTACAGTACATACTTAGATTTGACCCAAATAAATATATTAACATGCATTAATAAATTACCCTACGGTGTATCACGTGTTTAATTAAAACTTGTGACTTCCTACTTCGATCACGTAAGCGCAGAGTCATGCTGAGTCACAATTGCAGAGTCAACCGCGCGTTTAATAACCGCGTGCGTGACCCGCCGCGGCTAGTCGCGAAATAATCAAAAACTCGTTAGTCTAGCCCAATAAATGATTCAATAAATCTCAACTGCCCCCTAATTTTTCATTTAACTAAACGCATTGCGTTGTGATAACTTTTTGTTCTACGTTATAGGCAATATAAATTACCTATAGTTTTTTTATACTTGTATTATTATTGGCTGGTTGGAATAATGGTTAGTGAATCCGACTGCTAAGCACAGACTTCTGGGTTCGATTCCAACCCTGAACAAATATTTGTTTGATGTGCATAAGTGTGTGTCTAGCGTACATTTTTAAAAACAGTTTCCATGTGTGTATATATTTATTTATATCGTCGCTTATCGATCATCACCGCTCATATCATTTTGACTGACTTTACAGGAAGTGCTTAACTTATATCAATTTCAAAAGTTTATGAGTGTGTTTTTGTATCAGATGAACTGTTTCTTCAATGTTATGTATATACCTTGTTATGTTTTACCTTATTCGCGTCTTACCTTTACCCAATATCGATGTTTGTATCCGTGTTTAACGGTAAGCGACGATATGCACGTATTATAATGATATTATTATGTCTTAAGATATTATTATTATAACTATTGTTAGGGGTTTTACATATTCTAAACAATTTTATCCGTAATGCATAAAAGGAATATGTACTTATGTATAACAAATTGACAGTGGTAGCGCCAATCAGAATGAATTTTGGCAATTTTGCGAAATAATACTCTCAGCATTCATAGAGTTAACATAAAATACAGAAATAAAAATTTTGTAGGCGCCACGTCGACGAACATCTAAAATTTTAAGAGATAGCAACTAACAAGATTAGAGAGACAATATCTGAGAAGAAATTCTGTTGGAAATTAACACAGTTAGCTACCGCTTCTGTCGGATAAGCAAATAATTTAGCAGAGACGAAGGAGATTTTGGGGCCGGAGCAGCAATTTATTTTCGGACTGATTTTTAAAACCCCTATAATTCGAGCTCGTAATATTATATATATATACATACATCAATATACACCAGCAACATACTATGCCGCTCAACGGTTATTTTCTTTTTTTTTAATTATAAGTTTTAATCATAAGCCTTATAAATACTTATGTGGGGTGAGATGTAGTAATAAATGTTTTCTCGTTCTTTCTGCCTTTTTTCAATCAAACACAACTCAGGAAATCTTTTCTAGAAGAGGCATGGCTGTCCTTGTAAACCTGACATGCTTCTCCATAGATATTTGGCATTTGATACTCTGTCTACCCGTAAGTGATTTATTAAGCTGTACTATTATGTATGTACATGCTATATCTATATTATTGCACACAGAGCCTCAAGCGCGTTTGAGTGACAGGCGACGTTGGAACGTTTTCTGAATGCTGTTATATGGCGGACCCAGATAGTTCTAGAAATTTCAACGAATTTCGTTTCTTTTTCATAAGTATGTCAAGTATTAAGACGAAATATTGGAGATAATGTGTACAATCGCTATTTACTTTATTATTACTATTAGTAAACAGTAATTTAATGTTTCTCACACTAGCCACAATGTTGCAAAGGTGTGTACTGAACAACATGATATTTACATGACTGAGTAAAAAAATGAAAGTCAAAAGATCCAATATTACATTGTGCGACTCGGTGGTGGAAATCAGGACTTTTATTAGTTCAGCGATCGCGCTTACAACCATCAGACCGACGAGGCAGGCAACTCGAAATAATTCAAATTTCAATTATTCTTGCTCAGGCTATCTATTTTCGCAGGTGTTAAGAAATCACAACAAACAAATAACATTATCTTAATAATGTTTCGCGACGAAAATAGTCCACAGAGAATAAACAAGCGTGGATATTTTGGGCGGAGCGCGTGGGCGTCGCTAAATGAAAAGTACATGGACTGCCACCCCAGTGAGCTCGAACTGATGTGGGTGTCGAGAACTACAGAGATCTTATTACTGCGTGGTAGGTAACAATTACTTAGATGAAATATGTCTTATTGTTAAATGTTTCGTAAAAAAAAAAGTTAAATGTTTCGTGAGTGTTTATTCACATGTAGGCATATGTGCCGGCTTAGCTCGCGTTTGTTTTTGGCGATGATCCGACTAATTTCCGATCTGTACGAGCTCCTTCACGAGCTTCCGATTACGGCGAACTCGCGGCAGAATCGGCCTTGGCTGTTTTCTCTCACAGTTAGAGCAAATTAACTTTAATCCTGAAACCCGTCAGATTCATATTCATATTACTTACGTAATAATCTTTTTAATTTCTGAAATTTGTCAAAGTTACACTTAATTGTTGCAGTTCAAGTGATACTAAGTTTTATGTTTTTGCAGCTTCTTTGTTACAGAAAAAAATACTTTTTAAAACATTTTCCATGGCAATAAGAAATAGCGATTTTTACTAATAAATTTTATTTCATACACGTAGCATCACGCCTCTAATTCCCGAAGCGGTAGGCAGAGGAGTACACCTCCACGTTTTCATAGTTATCTTTACGTCTCACTACATGTAGGTGATGACCATATTGCCCATTATTTAAAACACGCTTATCTTAACGAATAAAAAGAGGCTATTAATAAAAGATTAATAACAAGAAACTCTGAAAGCTTACTCCGTCCATTGAGCGAGCTCAGTCTTAGAATAAAATATAACTCAAAAAGAATTCACTTCAAAAGTGTTAGCAAAAATGTACACAGTAAGTCCCTATCGCAACAAGATTTGTCTGTCCTGAATTTTAAATTTGTTTCTATTTAGCATTTAGAAGCTGCAGAACTTTCGTCCACCTGCATCGTTCTCTACACAGAGGAGCGCCGACTTCGGAGGCTGGCAAAGGTAGGACAAAAATCCACCTAAGTCTTGGTCTTGAGTGATTACTGATGGCTGCGGAAGAGTCGCGTCAGATCTGTAAAGATACTGTGATAGTTGGTGATCCCTGGTTACCCTGTACAGGACTTCGCGTGAAGCGAAAATATTAATAAATTGTTCTACTCTGGGTAATTTTACATACCTAGTAAATGAATTTACTGAGAACAGTAATCAAAAACATTGGCATCCAAAATTATACCGCCTTAAATTACTTTTATACTGTTACATTTTAGGGCTAAATGAAAACGCATAGTCTTGGGATCGGCATTAAAATGGCTGCTTATTACTAGAAATATATGACCATGTGACCTTTGAATGAATTTCTCAAATGGCACTTAGTCATTTATAAGGACACAATGTTTTCATTAACACTGTCGAAAAAAAAATTTAATGACGAATGAGTCATGAACATGAGTGACGAATATGCATATTAACTGGTCAGAGTGACCAACAACTAATTTTTGCAGATCTTTTAATAGTTAATGGCTGTAAAATATTAGTTTTAAACAACTGATACTAACTTAACTATGCCTATTCTTTAAGCTTAGTGCGAGGTAGTTTGCAAATGCTATGGACGATAGTGGCCACTGGTGCCTGTTGCCTGCTCATTTACACCAAATCAGATGTTGTTCATTAAATACACGTAAACACAGTAAATGAAAACATCCACTGACTTTATCGTCAAAGGCAATTCATCCCTTCAAAGCAACTTACAAAATAACAACCGAAAATGATTGTGGCTAAAGACAAAAGCAGCAAGAAAGTGTAGTACACACAATAACATAATTGACACATAATACTAAAACCAGTGGGATTATGTTTCTAGTATATTTTTATGTAACTGTGACAAAGTGTTCCCACGACCGAAAACGACATCGTGACTAAATATATTTCACGTTCAATATGATATTGGACGCGGGGCCAATACAATTGTTACTCTATGCTATGGACCGTAGAGGTTACGTTTGTGCTAGTATACTACCGTATTACAGTTATTACTACTTACTAAGTAGTTATGGAACTTCCTTAACTTCGCCTCGGCCCCTCAAGGACGTCCCGAATTCCTTGCAACTAAAGCCACGGCTAATAAGGAACAGAATAATTGTGATTCAGGAAGTATTCACATGTAAAGGCATTAATGGCCTTAGTCGGTTGCCAATATATCTATTGCCAGTCGTTATTTGTTAATTTGTTCACCTCCAGTTAGAAATTTATGAAACTATTGACGATTCCATGCAATATTTCATTCGGTATTTCGCTCGGGGGATACTCATATGATAAAACGAATTAACCTATTCTTTTTCAAGGCTCAACGCACATATAAAAATAATACGTTCGTGGTTAACTTCAATAAAACAATTTTGAGGTGTTTTGATGTAAAAACCAAAGAATTAGAAATACAATGAGAAAGAGATATAAATACATTCGTACATGTAGTGACTTGTATCGTATGATATTTATGATATATGACGATTTCGACTGCCTCGTTGGTGGTTGCGAGCGCCTCCAATCAAGAAGTAGGTAGTGGGTTCAAATCCCGGGTCGGTTTTGGGTACTATGAGATTGTTTAACTATAATTTATAATAATGGCCCAAAGGCTGCATTTGTGTCCGTTGTATGGCAATCGGCTTATCTCCTATAAAATAGCAGGATGTAAATGTAACTGGAGAAACGTCGGACTACATTCCTCTACCTATTTCTTCAGGAACTATGCGTGATATTACGTTAAGGGTATACTGATTTGTATAATACCATATACAAAAAAACTATACAATTACATATACATAAATACTTCCAAAATATACACGAATAAGTATAAATGGATGTAAGCGATGTTGTTTGTACACAGCTCAAATTGACAGCAATTTAATTCGCTGTTGCTAACTTAATAGGCGCATAATCGAATAACAAACAAACGGTTACAATTTAATTAATCTGCCGATGCGTTCGCATTATATAGATATGAAAAAACGTTACACCGCGGTCCCAATCCCAGGAGAGGTAGGCAGAGGAGTATACTACACTTCCACGTTTCACTAGTTAACGTTCCATCATGGCGGTGGCGTGTCGATTGCCAACTTATACACATAATATTGCAAATGTACATATGTGTATACAAATAATCCTGTATCATATTGGCACAGACAAGTATTGACTATAGCTATTTGTATTACTAAAGCTTTTATAAAAAGCGAATTCATATGTACGTTCAAAGCAACTGACAAATAGCTTTAATATAATTATTAATTCATTTCAAATATATATACGATGAAAGTTTATAAATTAAAATATTACCTTAAACTGTTAGGATGCAAGCAACAAATGCTTCTTCTCTTTATAAAATTCCACGTACATATGTCATACAATGTGTTATTTTAAAAAAGTCTATTACGAGAAGCTAACGCGATTCGATACTGACGACTAAATGCAATATGGATGTTGCAATCTATAAATTTATACGTGAAGAGAAATCTTTTTGTCTCTTTCTTTAAGAATACAGTGCGCACGGAGACGTAAGACTTGGCATAGTTTAACTTTATGTATGTACATAGAGGAGTGCAGAAAACTAACATTTATATGTAATATGCATTACAAATAAAACATTTTTTACGCTTCCGTAAATTCGAGTGCGTGACAGTCTGTTGTCAATCAGTAGCTCAAAGGAAAGATTTATAGATCTATTTGTAATAAGTACATGGCTAACAATCACATTGAAAATGTTACTAAATTGCAATCAAACGCTATTGGACCACTTGTAAGCATGAATAGATCAAATTCAAATATAATTTATTCAAAATAGGTTCATTGGAACACTTTTGACAAATTTTATGAATCGATTAATAGATCGAAATGTTAGTTAAAATATACGTTTATATATATGTAATACATGGTTAGGCACAAGGTTTGTACCAAAATAAATTATTGTTAACTGTGAACAAATAGTAGAATTGAATTAACTTCGGTCAAACTGCAGTTAATCAACCAGAGCAAATTCAATTAGTTCGAATTTAATAACAAGCACTCTGAATTGCTTTTGCGAATTACAATTTAGTCCATTCTCGGGCTAATCGTGTAAAATAAAATAATAATAATATCTCGGGACATCTCCACACACGGCCATCTGATCCCAAAGTAAGCGTCAAGAGAGCTTGTGTTATGGTAACCGGACGACTGATACACTACATATATACATATAAATATATACTTAAATAGATATTTTTTTTTTCACCCAGACACAGAACAAATACTTGTGCTCATCACAAATATTTATTCTGGGTGGGAATCGAACCCACGACCCCCGGCACAACAGTCAAGTTCGGTAACCGCTGCACCAGCGGAGCATTGAATAAAGCAATAATGTCATTAGTTCAAAGAACTAACAAGTTTTATTAATTTATCCTGCATTCAGCAAATAGAAGCAAGCAAGCCAACATGGTAAGGATCAAATGCAGACAAAGATATCTACATTAAAAATAAAATAGAACTAAAACGTTCATGCCACCTGCAACGTCTGGAATCTGGAGACCTAATGCCAGCTTTCAAATAAACGTCTTTATAAATATCTTATTAGCAACACGAAAACAATTTAAAATTATAATTAAATTATAAAAAAAAAAAACGTAACATCACGCCTGTTATCCCCGAAGAGGTAGGCAGAGGAGTGTAGAACACTCCCACGT
>DWDU01001263.1:0-15136 GCA_018245575.1 Jemadia suekentonmiller
CCCGATCGGCAGTCGCACTTGCAACCAACACGACCAACGAGGCAGTCGATATTATTTATAGAACTTCGATACTTATTTATAGAAATGAAATATTACACAAAAACATAGACAGCACACGTAGGCAACCACGCATGCATCCATGCACGCACGCACTCACGCACTCACCGTACGCTTTTACGCACACACTCTCACATACACAAACATGCGCGCAAGGACGCACGCACGTAAAACGCATGCACGCCAGCTCGCATGCGCACGCACACACCACCCACTCAAAGAGAGAAAAATTAGATAGGGAATTTTAAGTTTATGTCCTAGGAAGAATAGAGTTTTTTTGAAACAGCCACAATGGGCTTAAAAAGACTGGTAACTAATCATGAAATGTAAATTATGGTTATGGAAAAAATATTATAATTATAACTAACAAATGAGTCGCCAAATATACTAGATATAACGGAAACATGACGATGATTTCTTATAGAACTCATTGACCCTCTCCCCCAACACCTCTGCACTTGAGTCCCTTAGCAGGCCATAGTAAGAAAACTGCGACCTACAACTTGCAAAGGGGATCGATTTTCTAATATAGGTCATACAAAGTGCTTTCGGGGTGCTCGACGAACATTAATCAGAAATACTGAACAATATATTGAACAAATTACACTAGATACCTACTCGCGAGATATACCGTAAACAGCTATTATTAGCAATGTATACTTTCGTGAATTAGCGACAACTTCGGGTGGTCTCAGGTTCGATTTTTTCGCACGTGTACATTGCGAATTCATAGGCCTTTTTAACATTAAAACTCACTTGGTATAACGACGAGTGAAAGGATCGCAAGGAAACCTGTTCATCTTTGTATTCTCGATAATGTTCCTTGACGCGAGTGACATTTATCGAATTGTTGTTTGCGAGCGTTGGGTACTACGTTTTAATGAAACTATATCCAAAACTAGAAACTCGAAATTATTGATAAAGATGAAATTACCGAAGGTGCTAAAGACTTGATAATAAAGTCAACACTACATGGTTTTCGTGCCTCCTTAACGAAGATTATAGACGTCACAAAGTATTGGTGGGTGATAAAAATAATATTCATTAACTTATATAATTTAAATTATATTTAATGTTTATATGTAGTTTACCAGTACCTACAGACGGCTCAGGCAGCCGTGTGTGATGTCTCAAGATATTATTATAGTGGTCACGTTATAAGTAGACCAAACGGGTAAGACAATGCGAACTTGAATAAGCACCTGCATTATGAGTTGCTTACTTTACATAGAACTAGTATACGCACTTGAGTCTTTTAATGTGGGTAGTGGCACAATACTCGTACTCAACGAATGACAGCACGGTCGCTTAGTGTTGCCATCTATCGTCTTTTATAGGAAGTTGCTGATAGGCAAGGTAGGTAGGTAGGTAGGAAAAGTTGGCATAGCCACCTAAATGACTTAATTTCCAAAAAAACTGTAAATATTATATCAGGTATGTTATGTCAAAAATATAAAATAGTACATAAATAGAAATGTAAATATATGCTATACATTTAACGACAGAATACTGTGTGCGGATGATATGTACGATATGTTTTAAATTTACAGCTGCACATCTACTCAGATTTATATAAAAAAATATTTTTTATTCTTATTCGTTGATTCATTCTTAGCCTGGATGTAATCTATATCTGTAGCCGTAACAGTTTTAAACTAGCCTCAATGACTCTCAAGTTAGATTTATGTAATATAACAAAAACAAACAAACATACAAACAAATAAACGAATAAACAAACATACAATGAACAAACAAACAAGTACTTGGTCTGTCTCATTTGCTAAAACCATTAGCGGACAAAAGAACTCAATTTAAAAGTTAAACTCGTCACCCCGTCAGGGAGCAATTGTACTTCAGCCAAAAGTATGCCGTGACTGGTATTTTTAATGATAACTTTAATCATTTCAGCATTTTACTCGTTTTTTTAACGAAATTACAGACCAAAGAAACATTAAAATTAGTTAGCACTTTAAGAAAACGAATGAAAATAATAATAATTTGTATTCCAGTTTGGTTAGGATTACGAGAAATTTATTAGCATGCCAAAGTTTTTTATTTTGATAACGATAATCATATTAATGATCACGTTAATCATGACACATTTTCCACTCATATTTGAAATAATGATGTTGAGCTCGTGTGCTGCGATTACAAGCATAGAACGATAATGGCGACGACATGGGTGACAAAACATTTAATGAATACTTAACAGCGAAGTATTTTTAACGTTTATACATTAGGTTTATAGCCTTTAAGAATTATTTTGTATTGCTTGTCCTTGTAAAGCCACGAAGCAGATACTTCAAAACAAAATGTATATATGCATAAATATGAAACATCCCTAGCAGTCATGTATGCAGCGCGGACTGGCGCGCGCCAACGTAAAAAGTTGTACACAATATTAGGTATAGTTTATCTTGGAAATGGCCAATTTTAGTGGCCATAATACTATGAAACGCTCTCATTTACGTGTCATATATAGTTAAATTAACAATAAATAAAAGTTGACTGTACGGAGGATATTTATTTTCATTTATTTTGTTAATTCACTGAGTACGCGATAATTAGTTTCTATAATTACACTTTACAATAGTTACAATAAAAAACAGTTGCAACTTCGCCTCAGACCACAAACTATCCGCGAATCGAATCTAACCAAAAGCGGTTCATAATTCAGCAATTTCAAAACTACTGCGTTATTGCTATATTTATAACAAAGTACAGTAAAGCTTCCCACTGACGAATTCTGAATATCTATGGTAGCACGTTACTATTAACGTGGGAGAATCGTGAACACACGTTAAAGACATATGTGTACAGCAATGCGAAGTAGCTTCTGGTAGGTCGGTACGAGATTGGTTTCTGTACAACGAAATTATTCAAGACCACACAATATGAAACGTAATATTTGAGAGATCGCGACGACTCGGGGGAGGGCGAACAATTTCAATACTAATATAAGACAGATCATATACATATATCCACTAAAAGGATCATTCAAAACTGTTATTATAGATACATACATACATTTTTTTATAATTATATTGAATTGACTGTTACGTTGGTCGAGCTGTTGGACGACTACTGATCGAAAGGTGCTGGGTTCGATCCACTGGTCATATAGTATTGGTTTATTTTAACTTGACATTCCTAATGGTAGGTTGGATTCTTGATTTGTGGCCGGAGTATGGCAATAGCTCACATTGTTGGACGTATAATAGTACTTTTAAATCGTGGTAGTGGACTACATGATTTTGCCTGTTTCCGGGCAAATATCGCCGCAAACTTATGTCATTGTATTGTATTATTGAAATACCAACGTAATATAAATCATAAACAAAATAAATACAACTAATACTCACATATTAATAACCGTTTACCACATATTCTATCGATCACCCAGGTTTGACTGGGAGATAATGCTATTAGGCATAAAGGATGCCTTTGCATCTCTTATTTTTAAGTGTTACACTATAATAAAAAAATGAACAAATAAAACTATTTTACGATACTCATCTACTGTTTTAGCATTACAGATTACCACCTCTTGCTATATAATTGTTCCTGTTATCAATTAGCGATCTAATTTTTAATATCAATTTTAAGATTATTTAAAAATACTAACATATTACACAACGTGATAAATAGATATATTAATGAATGGATGGATAATATATGGATAGAGTTTATAGAGTAGGTCAAACAAGCAACACGATTCAGAGGTGACGCACTGAAACCGTTAATCGAAACACGTTAGATCTTTTTATTGACTCGTAAAACCTAAAGCACTAACTGTTAGTTGTCAGTTTGCGAAATCGCACCACCTCCTGCGATTTATAAATGGATGTCCATGAATTTATATTTCAAACGTCGATCTGTACGGCCGTCGTCATTTCTGGGTCTTGACGTAAGTAGCCTACGAGATGTGTTCGCCGATGGTTTAGGAGTGGGCTTAGTATCAGCTAATCGCGACATTTTCGAGTACCGTACTGGGTATGTTTTTATTGGTGTCGATAGAATTCAGAGCGAGAACACATCTGTACAATAAATTCTAATATATATTCTTCGTTAATTTTTTGTTAAGATAGTCATAAAATTGGCAATGCCTGAGGCCCCTGTGGCCATCAGTAACTTACCAGGAACAAATTTACAAATTGAACTGTCAGTGATAGTTGATTCGGTTAGTAGCTGTACAGTAGTAATTAGACTATGAGCTAGTTAAATGTAAGATTAATATTTGGAGCACAGGAATGGGACTATTGAGATTATTCTGATAAGGGTCAATTGATATGAGACTATTGTACACCCACTGCCTACTCCTAAGCAACATTGTCATATTACGCTACTTGTGAAATGTTGTATCAATGAACTACAACATAACATTTCAAAACACCTTTATTCTTTTCTTTTTTTTACTTCAAAATATGTTCTTAGAGTTTTTTATTTTATTTTAGCAATAGGATTACGTCTTACTGCTATCTCAGCTGATGAGAACTGAGATGCAGCAGATAAAGATGAAGGAGATGATAAGGTTTCCAAGAAGAGTTCGCTCTCTTAGTGCCAAGACCGCCTACTATTCTTACATCGCTGTCTTGTTTTCCCGCATTGTTTTTCTTTTACACATTACGAAGCAAAATATTGTGTACTCTATTGTATTATCACTAGTGGCAAAAACATATCTTAGTACGGCTTTACGTATGAACGAAGCCGACGGCAGACAATCGAGATTCAAGACAGAAATATATTAAATGTGGAGCGCATTAAATTCTTGGCGTTGTGACTGAGATCAACTGTGACAGATTGCGTGGCAGGCCTTAAACGGATCTAAAAGGGTAAACGAGGAAAAGGGAGGGCACGAGGTACACAGTTAAACGTTTCATGAGCGTCACTCTACATTCCGTAGACAGATGTATTGCGTAGTTTTGTAATGAGGGAAAGACTAAGCGTCGTTCAACTGAAACCCCGAAGAGAAGCGGAGACGATTCCGAGCATATAAAGAGATACCTACTTTGAATAGATACGATAATCGTATGGTTGGTTACATGAAAAATTTAAGAAAGACAACGTAATTTTTATAATTAATTTACCATTTCAATATTTAAAGTATCGAAATTTATGATGCAAAGTTTAATAATGACCAAACAATATACAATTATATTATTATAGTTTTCTCTTACTTGTTATCTGCTTTGTCTCTTCGACGATTGGCACAAGAGAAATACTAATTAAGCCGTAATTTTAACACAATTAAGAAATCCGTAGAGCTCCGTTTGTAGTAGCATGATATATGTATGTATCATGAAGTGCAAAAGAAAGGACTAAATGCAAATTAGACTTAAAAAATGTAAAATTACGCCTGTAATTCCCGAAGAGGTAGGCAAAGAAGTATAATACAATCACACGTTCCACAAGTTACGTTTAAGTCCTACTACGGAATAGGCGGTGAGACTATTGCCATACCCCGGACACATTTCCAGACTCCGAGCCACTACTAGAAAATCCAAATTAGAAAAAATCTAATAGTGCCCAAACCGGGATTTGAACCCAGCTCCTCTCGTTCGGCAGTCAAGTTTATAATCAACACGACCAACGCGGCAGTTAATTAGGCGAATTTGAATTATTCAAAATGTGTTGAAAATGTATTGGTTATTTTATAATGAAACTATCGGTAGAATGTCAAACATGTGTTAAAGTTTGAGAACATATGTATCATATGTTCTCAAACTATAAGCGTACAACCATCATTATCAACCTTTTTATCGTTCCAAGAGTTTAATGAGAAGAGATTATCAAACGCTTAAAAGTGCTAACTTAAATCCCTTTTAGAATTTAAAAATCAAACTTTCAAATGTAATCATTACAGTACAAGTATAGTATACACATTTGTGATATGTTAAATACGTGATATAAATATTTTATTGCTTTCGTTCTTTTATCTTTATGATTAATACAATTCAGAAAAACCTAAAAGCCTTCTTTGCTATGAGAGTGACGCGCTTAATATTGAGTTTACGTTCAATTTGTTTCCCCTCCCACGAGATGTGAAATAATTCGTTTAAGGAAAGATTTCGACCATCTTGTATCTGCTTACGATGTCATGTAATCGCGCATATCGAATTTCGTCGTTTTTTGAACAACTTGCAATATTACCATAACATAATGGTTTTACAGTATAACGCAAACGTAACTGGTGAAACGTGGAAGTGTAATACTATCCACTGCTTACCTCTTCGGGGATTGCAGGCGTGACTTTACGTTAGAACGCTTTTATAACCCCTAAGGGACAGGCAGAGTCCGACCACTATTCACCGGATATATTATACGTCCTATGGAAATAGGGTGGAGACTTTTTCTTGTTTTCGGGGTGGAAACCTTCAAAAGGTACCCGGTATCCTGCAAGGGATAGACTTTTACCGCACTAAAAACCCCTCGGTGGCCATCCTCAGCGCCAATAGGAGACTTGGGGATCTCCAACGGATCGCACCAATACGGGATGAGCCTCATGCAATATAATGTCTGTTTCTGTACTAAGCAACAGCGAATTACTGATATGCTTTAATATGGTACAGTATGAATGTTATTGGATTATTTATTTAAGTAGAAACATCAACGTGTATCCATTGAAGTACTCGTGAATAGAAAACGATTTTTGTCGATAACAGTGTGTTTAGATAATACCAATACGTGAATACGTGAAAATGTACCATGCTGTCGCTGACTATAAATTTCATCAACAACAATAACATTTCGATATTTTGTAGCAAATGAGAAGTCAGCTGTCACCCGTGCCCACTGACTCTCGTAGACCTGAGCTCGAACATAAAATCGCTTTTCACAATCGGTCACTATTCGTTTGTTATACAGTGTTATACTGTATCTGGACGTATAATTATTAATATATCGTGATGCTAGGTCCGTCACGGGGTAAGCAGAGAGCTCTGATTGCCAAATATCAATAGCGTGAAAAACCCGAAGTGCTTTTTCTGTATCCATTCTTCCAGTTTTCTCAGTCTAAGAAGTGACTCATATAAAATAGTTACAACGAATTATAGTTCGATGAGTATGATATAAAAAGTAAATTTCATTTCACTAGCAACAACAATCGGTGAGTTCAGCGCGCGCAGTGTAAAGTTCGCGGAGAGTCAATGAACTTGATAAAGAAACACGCTGTATACGCCGCTACAGATACAGTGTGCGCTATTAATGGCTCGGATAGGTAAACGAATCTCCATTTAGAAATCACGCAGAAACCGTGAACTGTGTATAATTGAAATTAAAATAGTACTGGTTAAAATTATAATCAGTGGGAAGTTTATGTCATCTATCCGTCTCGAGGCGCAAAAAAAATACACTGCCCAATCCCTTACGGAAGCGCAGTGCCCAAAGAGGCGACTTAACCCGGCGCTGTCTAATTGGGGAATGACGCGGTCTTCTTAGGAATGGCTAAACGCCCTGGCCGCCCACGGACCGCGGCGTAGGTGGTGCGAGAAGCTGTGCTCTGTGATCCCCAATTCGCATACCCAGGCATGGCAAAAACCCCTCAGGGGATGCCTATATCCCGCACTGAGCTTAGACTGATGATGCAATGCGAAATGGGAAGTTAGTGAATCATTCACTTGTTATGATGTTGTATATAGAGGAGAGGAATTTTGTATACGGAAGTAGAA
Source organism: Jemadia suekentonmiller (assembly GCA_018245575.1). NCBI lineage: Eukaryota > Metazoa > Arthropoda > Insecta > Lepidoptera > Hesperiidae > Jemadia > Jemadia suekentonmiller. The sequence goes on from DWDU01001263.1 coordinate 7,725, forward strand.
ACTTGCGGGCATTATTATTATATCATCGCGCCAGGTGTCTTACGGTGCTGGCACAGAGCACTGAGAACCAAACATCTCAAAACTTTACAAACCTGATATGCTTCTTGTACATTCACCACTGACGAACGAACTTGCCGGCACATATAATGTTAGTCAGCAATATATTATGTATATAAGATGTTTATTGCCAACTCGAACCATTTGGCGACTGGGTCAGGTCAACACACTTTGCCGTCATTGGTTTTCTCTGCCGGGAAACTTCACTTCGTTCTCCTCACAGCGCCGTGAATAACAAAGCTACATCCGTTTCCGCGAACGAAAACACGATCTACGCACTGCACTCGTACTGTTTTTCCGGCAAAATAACAATTCATTTCGATCTCTGTACGTTGCATTATTTTTAAAGCTGTTTTAACAGTTACGGGTTCCCTCGGCGACCCGAACAGTACGTGAACCCTCAATTAATTATAATAATAATATTTTGGGAAAAACATAAGTCTCGTCATTTTAGAATGTACGTCATGTTATGCCGGTGCACTGTTGTATCATAATATTAAACAACATCAGGCCTGTCTGTCCCACGATTCATCAATTACGTTTAAGCCTCACCATCGAATAAGTGGTGAGCCTATAGCTATACCCGACCCGGGCACCGAACCGAAGATGGCTCGCTCAGCAGCCGCACTTACAACCCGGGCAACTAGGCAGTCAATTGTTCAAAGTAGAATTATTACTTTATTACACTCCTCTGCCTACCCCTTTCGGGAAATAGAGTCGTGATATTATATTACATAATTCATACTTTATGTGCATTCCGTCCAGTAACGATAAAAAAAGATGTGTACATTTAAGCGGAACAATGAAACGTGCCAAATGACTTTTGATCAGGTTAAGTGACAGTGACAAATATATATAGGTGTCACTTTCCCTCTTTCGCAGAGCGGCGCGGCCACTTGCACAAAGCGGGTCACCTACAAAGGTATAATTTGTTAAAGTCGCGACACAGTTCGCGGTCGCTTGATGACGATGCGTGTGGCTAGTTTTATTTTAATTTTCAAATCAGGAACAGCAAAGGGGCAGACCGGCACATATTAATTGGTCCGTGTAGCCCGTGTACATTTGTGTTCAGATCCAATTTACCCATCTGTTTGCGTTGTGGCTAGGCTCCCCGACTACTGGGACGGGGATAGTAGGTTTGATTCTACATGTAGGACATATGCCTGATTTTTTATGCTTTGCTGAGATATAAATATTTATCATTATGAATATCTATATATATATTGTGTATGTATTTGTATAATTATGAATGTGTATTTTGTATATTTTTATATTGTACTGCCTTGTGCTTATTTGTATTGAATATATTTGTATGTACTGTATATATTTGCACGTATTGTGTATTATTTATGTATTATCGCAAGTATATATCTATTTTTGATATGATTTTTAAATGCACCACCTCATGCTCTCACCATCACCCAGGATTGACTGGAAGAGAATGCCATTAGGCATTAAGGACGCCCTTGTATCCTTTAGTATAAGGTTTTACAAAAGAGTAAATAAATAAATAAAAATAAAAATATACAGGTACATCTATAAATGTAAATTTAGAAGAAATGTATGTACGTATGCAGTTTGTTGCTTCTGTTTTTATACAGATATCCCAAAAAAATATTCGTATATAGGGGTGGTATATAATCCATTGTTAAACATTCAATCTAGAAGGTAATATCGTATCCTAAATCACTGCACTGACAAGCGACATGCACATTCGAACCGTCGGAGAAAAAACTTATTTAATCAATAATATTTGTCAATTAATTTAATATAAGAATTAATTAATTTCACATTTTTGATTCGCTGTTATTTTCTTGTATTTCGTTTCAAAAAGCGAAAAAATTTATTCGGATAAATAATAAATTTAATGTCACTCAGTGTTCACTTGACTTTCTGATTTTGAAAAAATATCATTCCTACGGTTCAAATAAAACATCACCTACAGTTTACACTTGAGTGCATTTACTAGTATAAATGTATCCATATAAATGAAGTCGACGAGTTCATTACAAAGCATTTTAATCAACGGCTTAAGTATACACCGTTTTATTGGAACCAGGTATACATTCTTAATTGTTCTACATTACCGCAAACGTCCGTGTACATAAACGACTTTAACACCGTTCACGTGTCGATCGACAATGAACCGTGCGTTAAGGAAGTAAGCGTCGAGTTGCAATGCGACGTGAAGAGAGATGTTTCGTTACGAAACGTTCGGATGTGTCACTCTGTCATAAAAGGTGTCGTGACGCCGCAGTTGGCTCGTAAAATGTTATTTACGATCAATTCGACGCGAACGACCACCGGAGCGGGCGTGATGGCAAATCTGCCCCAATGATATGAAACACAACGAACTAATATTAATCGGCAGATGATAAACAATACAGTAAAATTATTGTACACAAAACGCACGGAAAGTAAACCGTGTAGTATAGAAAACGTGTAGTGAGTAAATAATTTAGTACAGAAAACATACAGTAGGTAAATCGTGTAGTACAGAAAACATACAGTAGGTAAATCGTGTAGTACAAAAAACATACAGTAGGTAAATCGTGTAGTACAGAAAACATACAGTAGGTAAATCGTGTAGTACAGAAAACATACAGTAGGTAAATCGTGTAGTACAGAAAACGTACGTACAGTAAGTAAATAAATGCAGTACAAAAAAGTACAGGAGGTAAATAGCGAAATATAGATAACTCAACGTAAGGATACGTAATACAGACAATGTAACATTCTTTCTATACTCCTCTGCCTACCTCTTCGGGGATTACAGGCGTGATGTTACGTTTACGTAACATTCTGTAGGACATTTGTACGGGACAATGTATGATACATATTAACATAATGAATTTAAGCGTTCGTCTTTGTTTGCGAAGGAAGTTGTAAGTGAATTAGAAAAATACTGTTTAGTATATAATAGCCAGTTTCTGGAGAAATGTCATCTTTGTCGATGCTACAACTGTTAGCCAGCCATACATATTGATATTAGTAAATTTAGTAAAATAATTTGATCCCCGAATTGAAGATGTTTGTCGGTCTGCGCATATTATATTAAAGATTATCGCAGTCCTCGGTGGTAATAACACATCTGTGACCAATTTCGAGTCGCAAGAAATACTAAATTGACTAATAATGATATTTACAACAGACACAACGTTATTAAAGAGAAGTACACAATTAAGTAACATTAATATATTTACTTCAATTTTATTATGTGAAAATTCATAGTTTTCGCTAAGTATCAAAAACACAAAGAACTACATATTTATTTTGAAAAAAAAAACTTTAAAATACATTAATTTCTAAACTACAATCTTTATTCAGTTATAACTACTGTATACAACATTATTATACAAGTATACAGCTGTAGCTACAGGTGTCGTCACATTAAGTCGAAATTACGAAAAAGTCAAATTACAACTAAATATATTCACAGATTTTCTTTCTTTTTCTTTCCTTCTCGCTCTTCAGGTCTTGTCCCAACGATTGCCTCTACAGTATCCCACGTTACGAAGTGCAAATTTACCTCAATTAACGTACACAGAAACTATTAAGCTAGAACAACATAAATAATGCAGTGGTGCGCTATGGCTTCATTAGTGAGTCCCCAACGACCTGTCAACGGACAGTGACGTGACTACTACCCGGACTAAGCTTTACCTACGGCTCCCGGGGGCACAGCGTAAATAGTTTATCACATCGGGTGGTATTAACCCCAGTCTACCTAAATTGAATAGAACATATTGGTGATGACCATATAATGATATAAATGAGGATATTTTATTTTTGTTTATATTGCACCAACAGTGTGTAAGATTTCAGATTATTTAATTATATATAGAGCTGGAGTGCAGAAACATAAACGTGTTAGTTATTATTATATTGTCTAGCCAGGGACTCTATGGGGCAGGCAGAGAGCATTGAGTGCCAAATATCTCTATTTTTACGGACCCGATATGTTTCTACATTATTTTGTTTTTCACGTTTATACTGTTACATACATTACATTGGCTTGTCTAAATTAGAGCAGAAAGAATCCCACGTAGCATCCTTATCGTACTACGGAACTGCGTCGATCACCGGAGCATTGACGAAAATAATTAAACAATCAAGAATGGCAAATTCATATCTATTAGTTATTAGATTAGTGGTTGATCACGCTATGGCGTGGCGTACGTAGGCACCGTTGGATGTCCTCGTCGCGTACTGGCAACTAGGGCAGGCGATACGAGAAGCTCTTCTCTGCGATACCTAACTTTTCTGCCTAGTTTATAAATTATGGGCACAAAACCCTCAGGTTCAACAAGGTGAGCGTAGAACTGGAAATAGACTGAAACAGGCTGATAATGTAATGCTAGATTATTTGTAGTAATTGAAGATGAAATGGATAGACTCGTATAATATTATCCCGACTAACGTTTGAAAACTCAGCCTAAAGGTGTGTTACGCTTTTATACGATGCCTTTTCCATTTAATTTAAACAGAGAAGGTTTTCGGCTTCGGGGCACACTTTGTTGGTAAAGCAAAAAAGGAAATGTTTTGAATAAGAATACAAGATACGTTAATTAATTACTTTCAAAAGCCGAAAGCAGTTATATATTTTATGTATATGTTAAGTTTCGTATTAGGGTTTAAAATATAGAATTAACATTGTTCTGAGTTATTTGCGTAACGCTTTCATATGGGTTTCTTCAAGAAACGAGTGAAAAAAGCTCTTGAAAACTCCTATCGTGTTGTAAATATTCATAGGTCAAGGCTTATCATCAGGTGACTTGTCTACCTGATTGCCAGATTCGATTTTATAAAAAAATAGCGAAGTAGATCTTACTGCAAAAGGTAGATGCTATTTACCTTTCGTTATTATCAGCTGGTTCAGTTTGTAGTCATTGGCATTTTAAATTTGTTTTGTATATGCCTAAGAAACCGCTTACAAGTGATAAATTTTAAATACATAGTTTGTTTATTGACTACTAGATTGGAAAGCGATTTAAACTGAGAAACCGAGACACACTTAAGGACTTTCTCCATTTTATTTTTTTTTAAGTTATTGGTATCTTAGGAGTATGTAAAACAAATAAAATAAAATAAAAATTACCTTGAACATACTCCTTCACGAGTCGTATCACTGGCAAGATAGTTTTTACATAAAATTTTAATCCTTGTTTTATATATTTAAGTAGGAATATTATTGATTAACTTGGCTTCAAATTAAGCCAATGTATTAAGCCAAAGTAAATAAACATATAATTCAAGACATGTCATATCTTAGTTAAACTCGAGGGTGACACGAGAATGCTGCTCAGCGAGAAAAGTAGATGCAATGGCATAACGTACGCATTGAGGAAAGATATAATATGACCAGCGGTAGGTTTTAAAAATCCATGATATTTTGACCGAAAAGACAACATGCCTATCATCACCACTCATGTGAACCGCCTGCACTGAGGGGTCGCAAGCGGGGTTGAACCCCGACGCGCAAATGTCAAAGGTCAGGTTACTCCAATCTTGTTCATGTTACATATTTTATAGCGGTTTCTCTGACCCGGCGCATTACAAAAGGTTGGTAAGGTTGATGCCAGTATACAAACTCATAAGTACAGATAGAAACCGTACAAACACGTAATTACAATGAACTTGTAGATACGAGAAAATGTATATCCGGATGGCCGCTAGTAGCTGTTGTCAGACGACATAATGGTCTACGATATATGGGCAACCAAGCAGAGTACAAAACAAATAGTGAGATTAAATATGATTATTAGAAACAGACAAATAAAGGAATCGTTTTTAATCGTTTTAATTACCGTTGTTTCACTAGAAATAGACGACGTCTCGGTCAAATTGTATTTTATCACAACTTTGTGCGTGTAGGTGTTATATTATAATTCACGTCTGTAAATATCGATGCTACAAGTACAATCTAGAACTTACGAGAAAATTTTTATCCGTCGAGCGCTTATTAGGATAAAGTGAAATTAATTTGTTCCAAGCACATTGCACGGCTGCTTGCTTGTGTGTATTTAAATCTCTTATAGCTCCGCGCATATCTGAGAGACTGGATGGGGATTATTACGTAATCACCATTTCCGTTGTGTGAGTGAGATCAGAAGGCGTTCGTAATTGTCTATGCATTTTCTATTGTGTGTGTGTGTGTTGCCGTGGCAATGTGTATGTGGTCCCGACTCAATTTCTGCATAATTGAAACATGAAATTTAATTTTAAGAAACTTTTGTAGCTCTTTATGAGCATATTGCGCGCGCCGAGGCGTGTGACATTTGGCATGGGCAGTTTATATGAAGAAGGAAAGTAAAAAATTAAAATATATATATATAATGTGTGTTACAACTAATAACCGATTGCAAGCCAATTTCGACCACTGCTGGACCAATAGTGTAAATATGTATCTACTCAGGAAAAGGAAGCAAAAAGAAATGCGCATAGGCAGAGGAGGAACAAAATGACAGATGTTTCAAATGAACCGTTTTCAAAGTATACAACACAGTAAACATAACATCACGCCCGTATATGCAAAGGATAGACTGAAGTGCACCCACTTTACATGAGTTATGTTGAACAGGGAATAAACTCACTGAAATGCAACGGACAAAAATCGCTGTAACATCTAGGTATTAGAGCCGATAAGACGATACGGCAACGTCGACATAAAAATAGCATTGTTTTTTTTCTATATAAGGACGACTCGATTACGGATCAGAGCGAAGGGGTAGCAAAGATATGAAAATTTAATTCGACGTGTTGCCTGCCGCCCTCGCGTTCGTAATCCGCCGATGCGTGCTTAGATAAGCGCACATGTACTCGTACATATAACGATCTGTGTTCATATGTACTTATATTAACGTCAAATAAGATATCGTTACGCCTGTATTTCCCCGGTGGGGTAGTTAGAGACGTGTAGATACTCGTACTTTTCACCGGTAACATTATACGTCCCATGTAGGTATAATACGGAATGAGCCGATTGTCGTACACCGGACACAAATCCGGACTGCGCGCCGCTACTGGGAATTTCAAGCTGGAACAAGCTAAGATACGTCAATAGGCACATGTAGATGTATAGGCAATAGGCTGGTTTTGGTTCCATGGTGGGACGTAAACGTAACCGGTGAAACGTGAGTGTACTACACTCGTCTGCGTACCTCTTCGGCGATTACACGCGTAATGTTACGCAACTATTTTATATCATCACGCCTGATCCCTTACTAGAATAATGCAGTATATGTGTATGAGTTTTACGCGAACAGTAACAAAAAAAAAGTAACATCACGCCTGTAATCCCCGAAGAGGTAGGCAGAGGAGTGTAGAACAATCCCACGTTTCACCAGTTACGTTTA
>DWDU01001264.1:0-15134 GCA_018245575.1 Jemadia suekentonmiller
GGGGTCGTGAGTTCGATTCCCACCGAGAATGTGTTATGAGTGTTTCTTCTATGTCTAGGCTTAAAATATCTATATATGTATATGTATATATGTAGTTTATACATATAAGTGGTTCGGTTATCATAACACGAGCTAGTTTGATGCGTCTCACCTCGCTGTCTATTCCCGGGTCATCTCCAGCTTCTATTAATAATACCGACAACTGTGGAAACTTATTACTAAGTTTGCTGGCCACTAGAGACCCTGCTGTTCCGGCGCCAACGACGATAAAGTTGTATGACAAACTTTCTGTAATTAACAAAAACATTGTTTATGATAATCATCATACAGCAATATATAGTTCTGGTATTTGGTGTTGCAAAAGAAATTTATTTAATCCTTTCGTTTATATGTTATTCGTTCATTAATTTTTTCATATATTTACGCTTGTATTCCCCGAAGGGATTGGCAGAGGAGTGTAATATACTCCCAAGTTTCGTATGTTAAATTTTCCGTCCCACCATGGAATAGGAATCGAGCTTTTGCTATATACCGGACACAAATGGAAATGTAGAATAGTTAGGAAAATTTCCGACCCGGGAATTGAACCCAGGACCTCTCACCAGCAGTCCGGCTTACAATCACACTGCTAAAGAGACGGTCGCTCTTGTTCATACACTCATTCTTCAATCGATCATTTAAAACCTTAGACCTTATGCAAGCTTAAGTGTTAAAGCCGCATAGCATGCAACCATTAATTGCAAATGAGTACTTACAGTTAATATTAATACTCGTAGAGGTGGAAAATTAATATTTTAAATTTAATTTTAAAATCGTTCATATTTAAATTAATATTTTTCATACTTAATGTCACATAAAAAACAATCCTCTCTAAAGGAAATAAATACAGAGAGCAAAAACTTAATTGCATCTTTGTTCATTGTATATTCATATATTGAATATGTTCTCTAACACTACGTTATATAGAAAAATGCACGTCAAGTCTAAGTTATAAATATATTTGGTGTTCAGTGCTCTCAGTCTACTTGTAGTCTGGCGGGAAGACACAATAGTATGTTCTCGAAGGAACAGGTAAAAGATATTCGATAAAATAATGACGTGCGAACAAAAAGTTACCTGCAGATTTTGAAATGATATCATTGGCTCTGTCACTTGGCCAGCGGTAGTCGGCGAATATCGCGCACGGTGCGGCAACCATTGCTGTCGCCGCATTCAGGAATATGCTGCCGCTCGCGTCGCCGACCGGTAGAGAACACGTCGCCGCGATAGTGTCCGCAATCGCTTCCATGACAGCTACAACACGCGGAAATAAACTTCTCACGCCCTATCCCTGACGAAATGGTTCTTATGCAGTTAACATCTTGCCGCTACGTCATCATATTCGTGTAACATAAATATCATAAATGTTTATTTATCATAAATATTCATTTAATCATAAATATACTCGTTATCACCTGTAACTTAATATGCTCGGAGAGAGATTTGTTGTTTTTTTAATATAGGCGATGGATTTCAAATTTTGGAGAACATTAGGCCGTGCAAGTTTTCGCACGATATCTTCGCGGAAAAAGCGAGTGGTTTTTAAATTTAAAAATACAAAATATAGTTTCGTATAATAAAGGTGATTGTCATGGATTTGCAATTCCAACTTTAGACCTTGTGCACCTTAGAGTTTATAAAAAATGTTCTCTAAGGCAGACTGGCCTTAACCCTTTCATTCTGAGAGGAGAGCTGTGTACCGCAGTGGAACATTAAAAAAGGGTCGGGAGTGTAATTATTTGTTTCCTAGGAGTATTCCTAATAGAGAATTCCTAATAAGCCTTTAGTTTTTTTTATATTTCAATGTGCATAGATTGACGGTGGCAGATGATAATTAGTATTTGCTCATCGACAGACTTGACTAGGCTTTGTTACTAGACTACCTTATTTTATATTTAGAAAGCAATAGCAAAATGTACAAACAGATATAATACTGTTGTTTGTTTATGTTGTTTTATTATTAGGTTAAATATATTAACTTAGTTTCAAATGTATGACAAAATATTATTATTAATATTAAAAATATTCCCGACTTGTCCTCACGAACTATGAAGTTTGTGGTGACATAGTCATTGGACCTATGCCTCTCCAATTTACAATAAACCAGAGTGAATCTATTAACGTGCAAAAACGTAATAATAATCCATAGTGAATATACATACGAAATGCGTTTTCTCACTCTGATGACCACAACGATTCACTACACAGAGATGTTTTACATTAATAGTTGTTCGTCTTTTTTCGTCGACGTCCTTCTCGCTTTGTTGCACTGCGGGTTGTGGCACGACTAAATAACGTATGAACCATTGTTATTCGAACCAAGAAACTTGATAATGAAAAACACCGGTCTGTCTTAAATCTCTTTATTTACAATTACGTATGTTGTATTTTTCACAGTATACAATAGTTAAAAGATAATGACGCAAAAAATATTTCAATTTGCTTTTTTTGGTTGTTTTTATGAATATGAACTATGTTAGGACATTTAAAAGTAGGTATTGTACTTTCCTAATATGTGAAATATTACGTACAATCATTTGCGTGTGTGTGCTTGATGAATTAATTTCGTTTTTGTTACAGTTCTGAATGCTGATGTAACCAAAATTTCTTAATCATATTTGCCCCTTTTTCTCCAATCATGATCGTTGGTGCATTCGTATTACCTCTTACAATATCCGGCATGACACTTGCGTCTATCACTCTTAGTTTTTTTACTTTTCTGACTCTTAGCTCAGGATCAACGACTGCAGAAATATCGTCGTCCGGTCCCATTTTAGCCGTCCCCGTGGGGTGGTACAGTGTGAAAGTCATTTCTCTAGCCATACATGCTATATAATCATCTGAACCCAGGTCATAATCCTGGCAACGCTCTAATTTAAACCAATGCAATTTCAGACCTGATTTCTTAAAACTTTCAGTATTTTTCAAGCGTGTAATAAACTTCACACCACTAACTACAGTTTCCAAATCGTACTCGTTTGTAAAATAGTTTGCGTGTATTATAGGATGATCATTCGGATCTACACTTTTTAATGAGATCCTTCCTTTTGACTTTGGTCTTAAAAGTGTAGTATATACCAGTAATACAGATTTATTTGCATTTATCTCTTTATATTCTGTATGCACTTCGTCATTTAATTGAAGCTTTTCAAATATATCCATAATATTATAAGCTTTCGGGGGATAAAAAATAAAGTGATATTGTATGTCCGGTGTATTCACAGTAGCGTCACTAGTGTTAATGAAAGCTATCACTCTATTAGGAGTTATATGAGCGAATGGCCCTTTCTTTTCTAGTATATAATCAGTCAACATTGTTGCAATATTAGATAAAGCATTTGCGTTTTCGTCGCCAGGCATAGTAAAAATTATCGGTACGAATAAGTGATCTTGTAAATTTTCTCCCACTGAAAGATCGGCTTTGACTTCGATGTTAAAATCATTTAAATGGTTCTTGGGACCTATTCCTGACAGTAGCAACAATTGAGGAGTGTTAATAGCTCCTGCGGAGATTATAATTTCTTTTTTTACGTTGACGATTATATTCTTATCATTTTGTCGTAGCACAATACCTTTAACTATATTAGAATTTGGTTCAAATAATATTTTACTTGCAAGTGTATTTTTTAAAACGTGTAAATTACTCCTGCTTTTAACTGGGCTCAAGAATGCTCTTGCAGTGCTTTGTCTCACGCCGTCTTTTATTGTAGTGAATGCTGCGGTCGCGCCTATTTGGTTTGGACCATTTACATCTTCTAAGGTCTTCAAACCGAGTTCATTTAATGCTCCTAAGAAAATTCTTTCATACTCATGAATTTCATTTTCATGCTGAACGGTCAAAAAGCCTCCTTTGCTATGAAATTTTTCATTTTCCATTGTCAAGGGATCAGTAAAATTTTCGCTTTTTTTGAAAAAGGGCAATACTTCATCAAAACTCCATCCATAGTTTCCATTATTCGCCCATTCGTCATAATCTGCTTTGTTACCTCTCACGTAAAACATTGCGTTGATGCTACTGCAACCGCCAAGGACTTTCCCTCTGGGCCACACACATTTGCCATCCTTAAAAACTCGACTTGCGCTCTCTTGTGGCTCTGCCAGATAACCCCAATCTTGAGAAGCTCCAGTGTTACTGTAGAAGAACAAGGGCACCTGAAAGTATTGTTATTTATTTTAATCCGAAAAAACTTTACAGTGTGATTAATTTAATCATTGGATGTATGATTTTTTTTTATAATGCGTAGGATGAATCTTGTCTTTGTATTTACTTCTGTACTGTAAAATCAAGTACCTACATATAGAAGGAGCAGGTTGTATGTGATCTTTCAAACAAAGCAGTGTGAGGAATGTATAAGAAGTATATCTGGTCTGTAAGGATAGCGATATTTGGCATTCTATTCTTTTTATCTGCCCAGTCTGGCGTGATGGCAAAATAATTTACCTCTGTAGTTAAGGTTGGATTTCCGCCAGCTTCAACGAGAAGGACTTTCCAGTTAGACACTTCGCTTAATCGGTTTGCCACCACCGCCCCGGCCGACCCGGCCCCCACAACAACGAAATCGTAAAAGGGATCTGGAAAAGATAGATACAAATCATAAATAAGTATGTATCAGTTAACGCAAGTATTATTTTATCGTAGTTACTAATGAAAATATATGAATGTTAGTATATTTGTTTTCCAGGAGCTCAAGCCTAATGGCAATTTAGCATAATTGCTAAATTGAATTATTTGTTTACTCATACTTATACGATTCATAGAGACTTCACGTTTATCTTGAGATCCGAAAGGAATAGTCATACCACTAAATAAAAATTATCAGAAAACTGTTTCAGATATAAATCAAAGGTTGAATTCATCATCTAGAAAAACTACACCGCAAGTTATAATCATTACAGGAAATTAGCGTGTGACGTTACCGGAACCGCTACCGATTGCAAAGTGTTTGAGTTACAGATTAAATTTAAAATATATATACAATACAATACAAAAACACTTTATTGCACACCGCGTAGACATATCAGACAAAAACAATAAAAGAATACAAGATTACACGGCAATAACTTTAGGCGGTCTAATTGCTAAAAGAGCGATCTCTTCCAGACAACCATTAGATTGTCTCTTTGTCTGTCTGTCTGAAAATTAGTTCAGAACTGAACGAAGAGGAAAGTGGAATAAGTGGGCGAGGCGTAAAAAATTGTTACGTGTAACATACGCAAAAAATACATTTGAGAGACGAGCAATCAGGAATTAACCTGTGTTTTTGCAGGGTTTACTCGCATGCCATATGATTTTCTCCAGTTTAAGATACAATTAAGGTCATAGTTTATTGTATTACTTTTGGAGGTCTTTTAGCGATGCCTTAGTGTATATTTATAGATCATCTGCATACAAGTGGTAGAAAGAGGTTATTTGTACATACAAGTAACTACAAAACCAGTCAATGTCAGTTGGAGATATGTTAAGAGAGCTTATAACTCCTAGTAGAATTTCTACATCAACTGTACCAAAAGCGTTGCTGTATTCTAGGAAGGAGAGTTAAAATAGTGAGCTGTTGATTATCCATTGCTTGTCGGATGTCGTCGGTAATTTTCAGTAATGATGTAGTCGTACTGTGACCTGGGCGGAATCCAGACTGGGACGGATTTAATAGCTTGTTTTGGTACAAGAATGAATATATTGGGCTTGAATAAGGCGTTCGAGAACTTTAGATAAGAAAGGCAAGATTGATATGGGACGATAATCAGAGAAGGAAGAAGGATTAGGCTTCTTTGTTTTTAATCAATAAATGAAATGTGCTCTTTTTAGCTGTAATATGATAGGATAACTACAATTTGTTGCATATTTTGTGTAGTTAAATATTCTTTTGTGGCGATATACCGCCAAAAAGAAATTAAAAATTGTATATGCCAGTTTATTTTTCTGATCCTACCTTTGAGAACAGCCTCTGTCGCATCGTCGGGCCACAAGTGATCGCCGACGAGAGCGCAGTGCGCGGCTATGAATGTTTGTAGGGTCTGCACGAACAGGGGGCCGGCTCCCGGGTAGCTGCTCACGACGGCCGAGGTTACAGCCGGGTCGCAGGCCCACATGGTAGAGATGCCCTGAAATATAAAATTGTCTAGATCAGTACTAAATTATATCAGAACGTTGCTTTAATAAATAATCATTATGATGGTCATTCTCATCGCAATATTGTTGAACATAAGTTACATGGTAGATAGAGAAGGGGGAAGACCATAGTCAACCACGCCGTCCGAATATAGCAACTTCACTCCTGCGAGAACATTGTGTAACCCTCATATGCAGGTATCCTCGCGATGTGTTCCATCACACATGCATCAACTGATATTTAAACTTAAATACAATAAGAAACTGTCTCATTGCTCGTGTTAGTTGCAAGTGCGACTGCCGATCGGGAGGTCATGAGTTCAATTCCTGGGTCGGGCACTACTAAAATTTTCTAATTTAAATTTTCTAGTAGCGGCTCCGAGCCATGCATAGCCCATGCACATGCATATGTGCCTGATGCATAGCAATAGGCTCATCACCTATTCCATAGTGGGACGTTAACGTAACTGGTGAAACATGGGAATGTTCTACATTCCTCTGCATACCTATTCGAGGATTATAGGCGTGATGTGACGCATATAAGGAACATGACGCCAGTAATCCCCGAAGAGGAAGGCAGAGGAGCCTAATGCACTCGCAAATTCCACCAGTTACGCTTACGGCCGACTTCTGCGTATCTCTTCGCGGATTATAGGTGTGATGTTACGTTGCGTTTTATGTAAATCGATTCAATCGCTGGAATAAAAATGAGAATATTATAATAACAATAACATCAAGCCATTGTACAAGTGCAGAGATCTATATATCACGTTAAAGATAATTTACATTTAAGTGAAGAGAACACTGGCACGTGCGAGCGGCGCGTGACTGGAGTTTTATCGTTCTGTACAAGGGACGCGAAGACATTAAAATGTTTGTATGACGCATCTCCGCAACTGAATGCACATACCATCGGTGTTATTACATTATCACGCAAAGTTTCTTACGGAACAGGCAGAGAAGGGAGTATTTTAAACTAGTCAACTAGTAAGGGATAAAGGAGTTTTTATGTACTAGTAACGGAACAATGGCCGAAAATCGACCGTATTTCATTGAATTTATTAAATTTGAACGTTATTGAGCTACTTATATGAAAAGGTTCTTATATCCTCTATAATTCTGTCTGTAAACTTGTTTTGTACTTGACAATATATACGCCAACAAATTATTATTTTATTTAATTGTACTTTTACCACACGTAATATAAAAGTTTTCACCTTCCGCATTACTTCTGTATATAATAATAATTATTATTACATCATCACGCCAGTCCTTCACGAGGCTAGATGTATACATAATTGGTGTATATATATGTTTTAAAACGCCTTCTATGTTTACTCGTGTGATATTAACAAATTGTTAATATTAATTGCAGGCGCATTCAGTTTTACATGTACCTATATACAATTATCTACGTGAAAAATACATTTTTCCATAATTCTTGATAACCTATAGTTTTATTAAAAACTAAACGAAACACCTGGTCACCATTATAATTTTAATACGCGACATACATATCATCACTCCAGGTCCCTTGCGGGGTAGGCAGAAAGCACTAGTGCCAAATATCTCTATTCTTGCACACCTGTCGTGCCTTTTCCACATCCATCACTCTCTGCATACACGCACGCCGCTTTCGGAGGCTTTTTCTATCGCGACATGCATAGTATGTGCGTAATCCCTAACTGCGCACTTTATCGATGATCCATTCGTGTTATACCAAATGCGTACATAACAAAGGTTAGGAAGAAAACTACAGTCATTGTCTAATCTATAAAAATTAGTCGCCGAAAAAAAGATTCGTATTAAACACATATTAAGCCCGTTTGTTTTTTGTCTTCTGTTTGATGACTTTGTTTATTACCCGTGAATGGGTAATTATGAACCGTAATTATGAACACCCACAGCTTGGCACGATGTCAACAACCATTGTTATCATGGAAACGACTTAATGTCCACTAATGTCACACATTTTAATATTGTTATGTGACTAAGTTGACTTATTAACGATGCATTATGATGGATGAAATATGACCACCGGTGGTCGTCTCTCTCGGTTTTCAGCTTAAAGCGTTGTCATGACGTCTTTAAACGATATATAGAGAGATTAGTGAATGTATAGTGACACATCTTGTTATCAAATGAAGTAAGTTGATTAACGCTGGTTTATATTACATATGGGGCGTATGCAGAGAGCACTCGGTGCTCTCTGCATACCCCGTAAGAGACCTGACGTGAAGGTATATATGTATGTATACAACATTTGGTTACTAAGAGTCAGTTTACCTTTTCGATTTTCAAAATTTTGTATATGAAATTTTTAAATGTAAACATATTAGCAAAAACCTTTTTTATTTTGTTAATTGTGAATGAATGAAAAATCAATGAATCATAAAATGGACATTCAATGCAAATATTAATAGACGCAGGTGTCGAGGAAAACCAGGATTCATCTACCTTGACCAAATAGGACAGACACTGATGAATATTAGAAGTCGGACACTGGCATGCGGGTAAGAATAATGATGGACGTAGAAGGAGCACGCCAGGCCTGCACGGACAGAGACATGAGACACTGGTTGCCTATCATAAACCCCGTACTAAACCTGGTGGAATAATGGTGCACTTTTCAATATTCACTCAGACGTATGGATTAATAAAATCACCCCTGTTAATTGTATAATGCTTCAAAAAATTATCACTATCGACGGGTAGGTACTTACTTATTTACTTTCGTAAAAATAAAAAATTAAAATTAATAAAACGCACTTGCTCGATCGCGCGGTTACTGTAAACACTTCTATGGATATACTGATGCACTTTTGCTTCCACACTACCAAGAAATGTAAATGGGCAAATATTTGTAAGTATTCTCCGCTTCGATACATATATATCTTGTCATAAGTATTATCTAGTAGTTGTAAATGATTTGTAATCTCACAATACGATATACCTAGTCATTATCAACATTGTTCACAATCGACTACTTGAGTTCACTCGAGCGCTGACAGCGAAATGGAAATTTTTCCCAAGCGTATCCTTACTTGTAAGCAGGTAGGCGGCGGGTAGGTCATTAATAAAACAGTGTAATTATTGCGAGTACGGTGTGATCATTACTCGATGAGTCTCGGCTATGTCACTCGATAAATCGATTATAATAGAAGTAATTGTTCATAGTACTTTTATTTGAAGAAAAAAAACTATATGTTCAATTATAAATTACTTGTTAATCTTTAATTAATGAGTAAATTAAAAATTATCGTGTGCATTACCTGTCGTTAACCTATTTAATATAATTGATTTGATAATAATATTAACCGGAAAGTGACTCTTGAACATAAATTGGAGGATATATTTTAAAATGACTGACACCATATTGAGTTGTAAAGATTTAAAAACAATTAATGCGCTGACTGACGGTAACGAAAAACATCCTGAGGAAATGTGACAATTTTGAACCTTTCCGTAATATTGTCTAAGGTTTGTGAAGTCTGTCAAATCACACTGAGCCAGCATGGTAGACAATGAGCCTTTATACGTTTTATTCTGAGAAGAGACGAGAAAAGTGAAACGACAAGGAGTGCATATAAATGATAATGGTGCGATTCAAGACATCAAAAGTATTTGACATTGTGCATCTCAGAATATTGGAATTGGAGTTTCACAGATATTTAAAGCGTAACCAGTGCGAATTGACTTAGCACCTCTCGAAGGTTACATTATAATAATATGTACAATAATATAATTTATAATTTGCAACAAAAAAAACTAAATATTACTAAGTTCTCCCTAAATTATACTTAATATAAAAGTTAGAATGCCATCATTATCATCCAAATATTACAAAGAGTATATTTACACATTTTAATTAGGTTCTTAAGAATATAGAGGCTGTCTTTGAAACTATTGTCAGTCTTTTTAACGGTCATAGTTACCGAGTAGACTCTGTTCTAATAATACTCAAGTATTCATATCTGTAACTGGCAGATCGCGGTCCGCCTAGGCACAGCTCAACACCCTGGCCAGCTATGGGCACAGGCGGTGGCAGAAGCTGTTCTCTGCGATCCTCACCCCCCTTTGTTCCATCGTGGGGATTATAGGCATAACCCCTAAGGCGAGACCTGTTTATACCATTACACTGCAACAGGCTGATGATGATCATGGGGTATTCAAATTGTGTACTCAAAAACGGGTAGTGATTAAACATGTTTATGTACCTTAAATTTATCTTTAGGTAACTTTTTGGCTAACTGAAAATCCTATGTAAATAAACCACATCGTTTTTAGATTTTCTTTAACGAATTATTCACAATTAACTCTACGGATTTTATTTTGCTATCTGCACTGAGGTAAGAAGACGAAGCGGGGTATCGAGCGGAGACGCGGAGGGGCTCGCAATCTAGCAAGGTGACCACTTACTTCGCACGGGTTATAGGTACTTGGTAAAGAATCTAGGATTGTGTGACGTTGTGGAATGTTATCATGTTTGTATTTCCTATCATTTCCTCTTATCATCTGTATAAAAGTTATTCAATATAAACATGTGCTTATCAGTTTAATTACCATAGATATACGTAAACTAATAATGGCAATTCATCGATAAGTTGATATTTTTATAAGCCTACGATGTAATAACTATAATAATTTAGGAATTAATAACCGCAGTAATAATTAATCATGATTTATTGTAATTATTTCGAATTTATGCATTCTTTTGACTTCATTGTATGCACGGCAATAATTGAAACAATGGGTGCATTGAAATACGACAGCTAATTGCTTTGTAAATCTTATTGACAATAAAATAAAAATGGCGTAACATCACGACTGTTATCCCTAAAGAAATAGGTAGAGGAGTGTGGCGCACTCCCACGTTTCAGCAGTTACGTTTACGTCCCACTATGGAATAGGTGGTGAGCCTATTGCCATGCACCGTTTAAAAATCCAGACTCCGAATCACTACTAGAAAATCCCATTGAAAAAATTATATTTTGCCCGACCCGGGAATTGAACTCAGGACCTCCTAATCAGCAGTCGCGACCAACGAGGCAGTAAAATATTTCGTTTGATTTGACTTATTGTGATCTTGAATTTATAAATAAATGGCTTAAACAACATGGGTGCTGATCGATTATGGATAGGATACTCTTATGTAAATGGACTATTTATTAAATTATATTTTTCGGTCAAAAATGTACCTTCGTGAATAGTTTGTAGATTTTATAATATTGGTACAAATTTCATACATCACTCTGTTATTGATAGGTTTAATTAAATATCCTTATGTATACATATACATATAGGTATATTATAAAATTCTATATACTTATTTTACAGGATCACTTCGTATCTAGTTCCGTCGTAGTTAAACAAAATTTTACATTTCTTTGACCCTGAATTGATGTTCTCTTTTCGCCCGTTGTTTGTTTCATGTCCCTCTGGCTTCCATATAGTTTTGTCAACTTCACCTTTTCGTGGGTAACCTTGGTATGTGTTAGGGGTGAAAACGTGATATGGCGTGTTATGATATCCATTAAATGGATATCTGATGACTGAATGGATAGGGTTTAAGTCGTATGCAGGCCTCTGTGGATATTTTTGGTGATCGTTGGATGTATAGGGATACGAAGGTAAGAAATAAGGTATGGGTAGATTGTATGGACTATTATTGTTTTCTCTAATTGGATCCATGAAAACAGTATTATGGGCAATGTTATATGGGTTTGGATAGGACATCAGTCCAGTGTTTTGCAATGGACGCGATGCATACATTCTTTCGTCATTCATTTTGTTAGCGTCAAGTTTTAATTCGGCTTCTTTGAAATTGGGAAATAAATCGGAAGTTTCTTTGAAAATGTCGGGACTCTGTTTGGGAATTAAACTGACTCTGCTCGGACCATCATTGTCGGATTTTTTTGCATCGCGAACTGCATTTTCATTGCAATTAATTATATCGTATTCTAGCGCAACAGACCAATCTTCCTTAATCATATCTGAAGCTTTCTCTCCGATCATTATTATCGGTGCGTTAGTGTTGCCGCTCACAATTGTTGGCATAATGCTACCGTCTACGACACGAAGATTTTTCACACCATGCACCTGAAATGTAACATGTGTTACTTTAATTTCCGGTAGAAAATTGTTAATTGTGAATTTTACATTAATTACTCATTCTGAATATCAATTACATACATTGATTAATTTTGAGTAACGGATAAATCCAGAATCTCTATTTCCGATAATAATACTTCAATTACAGAAGTTATATCGAAAACGCGATTTCCGGGTGTGTTTAAAATAAGCCAACCTATGCATTTTATCTTATGTCATCATTATTTTGCAATAATTTTCCTCATGCAATTCTAAGGGATTAATTTAATAACACATAAAAAAATTAGACGTCATTATAAAATCACCTTCAATCGCGCATCCACGACCGTGTCAATATTTTCTGGTGGTCCCATGGCGCACGTTCCGACCGGGTGGTAAATCGTCAAGGAATGATGTCTGGCCTGGCACTCGAGGTGTTCGTCAGACATGAGGTCGTGCTCGGCGCAGCCAGGGTTGCGATTGGAGTTGGGTCGAGCATTCAGCTGTTGGAGCGCGGGCTGATTGACCAGTTCTTGTACTATTCTAGCACCTTCCGCCTAAATTGTTAAGGAAACAATATGTTAATGTGGTTAATATAATACCTATTGTTAGGTATAACTTAATGTTGTGTTAAATTTACATAGGTTGTAATAGTTGCTTCGAATATTTTATTGTAAAGATCGAACTTCAATAAGAAGTTAATGTTGTTAATAATATTACGATTGCATGTACTGCAATATATACTATATTTTTCTAACCTAACTTTGTATGTTCTGTGATATAATAATAAAATATGTACTTAGTTTATTACTTACAATAACCAATATGTCCTCTGGTTCGGAGAAATAATTTGGATAAATTAATGGCGGTGAATATGGATTGGAATCTTTAAGTTTTATATAACCACGACTTTTAGGTCTAAGAAGCAAAGGTACTATTGAAAACGAAGACTCGTATAATATATCTTCATACAGTTCAGCATAGGTCTCGTCAGTCAACCCATTTGCACGTTTTCCAAATAGTCCACCATCCATATTGTCAGCTGTAGGTGCAATAAAGAGTTGAATGTCAGGATAATCTTCGGCTGGATCTTGGTATTTCGTATTCACAAACGCCATTGCCTCCGCTTCCACCATACTGTACAGCAGACCCTCTTTGTGCACCGCAAAATCTATTAAATTCCCAATTCCCATCGCAGTGTTTAAGTTGAAACAGTATTCGGATCCATTCGTGTAAGGATTGTCGAAGAGGAATGAATGTCCGCCCATAGCGACATGGTCCTGTAAATTTCTACCCACCCCGGGCAGGTTTACAATGGGGTGTATACCCACATCTTTCAGATGTTCACTGTCACCAATACCTGACAGCATCAACAGTTGTGGCGATTGTAGCGCACCAGCTGATAAAATTACCTCTCTTGTCGCTCTAACAATACGCGATTCGCCATGTTTTGTGAATTTAACGCCATACGCTCTTTTAAATTCGTCTAATAGCACCTTCTCTACGAGAGAGTGCATGCTAATATGAAGGTTTGGTCTCTTAGATGCCGGGCGCAGATATCCTTTGGCAGTACTACATCTGAGTCCGTCGCGAATGGTAGCATGAGAGCGGGTAAATCCAGTTTGGTACATTCCATTGACATCCAGTATGTTGTAACCAAGTTGCTGACCTGCTTCTAAAATGTTTCTCGTAATCGGGTGTTCATAACCAAAATATTCCACTGATATCGGTCCGCCGACCGAATGGTAATAACTGTTTTGATATTCCGGTATCCTCATATCCTCAGCTTTAAGAAAATATTTTAAAACGTCTTGGTAAGACCATCCAGGGTTGCCCATTGCTTCCCACCCCACATAATCACGTTTATTCCCTCTTATGTAAAGCATGGCGTTTAAAACGCTCGATCCTCCCAACACCTTCCCCCGGGGCCATTTGCATCGCTTGTCTATCATGCTCAAACAGTATTGATCACTGGGTTCAGTCACAAATTGCCAGTCAATTGATGACGTTTGGAGAACTGGAAATAGCACGGGCACCTCCGATAACACGTTCTCGTGTGGACCTGCTTCCAACAAAAGAATTTGCCACTCGGGATTCTCCGATAGACGATTAGCAAGGACGGCACCTGCTGAACCTGCCCCGACTATGATGAAGTCGTAGCACTGGTGCATATCTTCAAAAGTGGTATCGATGACGCGGCTCTCGGCATCTTCTATGTCGGGTCTGTACAAGTGTATGATCATTCGAAGCAGTATCAGCGCGCCAAGACCCGGCAGTAGGCCGAATATTATTCTGGTGCTTGAAATTATAGTTTTTATTGAAAAGCCACTGGCATTAGACATTTTCGCGTCACTGATTAGCACTGATATGTGTTTGTGAGTGGAGTGCCAGTTAATTTAATAAAAACAACAAATGTTGCAATTAATTGTTTACAGGTCAGTTTGAGATGTTGTTGTGAAATACAGTGTAAGAATTAATTGTTAAGTGTATTGTGTTCGGAATGAAAAGAAATCGTGTGTAGGCATGGTATTGTTCTTTGTTCGCGAGAAAATAATTTATTATGTAGTATAAAAATATTGACTTAAATGGCTATTTATTTGTCATACGATTTAAAATTATCTTGGAGTTTTAAGTTAAAATAGTTTTTATACGGAAATACTTCTAAGTAGATAAAATTACTTACCAAATTAAAATCTATGGCGGTATAATTCCACGACTAACGCGATTTATGCTAAATTTCCTTGTGTAGTCCTGTTTGTCTGTTTCAAATTCCTTCCTTATGTTGGTTCACAAGTTTGTATTATTTGAATTCATAAAAATATGACTGCCTCGTTGGTCGTGTTGGTTGCAAGTGCGACTGCCGATCGGGAGGTCCTGAGTTCGATTCCCGGGTCGG
>DWDU01001265.1:0-15133 GCA_018245575.1 Jemadia suekentonmiller
AGTTTATATTTGTTACATAGTAGTGAGATTTTTTCAATCAACTTCCTATTTCTGTTTCTTAATATCTTATTCTTAATACATAATTATGTATATTATTATTCAAAGGTAAAATTTATTAATGTATATTTTCTGAATGAATAAATTTCATAGTAACTTGTAAGTTAATTAGTTCTCGGAAGATTTGGAAAGTAACATTACAACGTTATTGTATCCAGTTGAGTTAAAATTAGAGGATGGATTTCTTGCCCTCTAATAGCACATTGTCACTGAGAAAAAAATATTTTTTTATCTCCTATACATTATATTAGTAGTTTTCAGCCGGCTGAACAAAAACTATGATTTGTATAAATGGTGGACTGTGCAAAGAAAATATAAGGTAAGGAAGAAGAATAAATATAATGTAATTAGGAAATGTTTGGCGCATATTGATTTCGAGAGATCGACCTGAACATAAATGTATGTGCATTTCAATATTTTAAATTTAAAACACAGCAGTTGCTGTCCAGTATTGGTACCGCAAAATATCGATTTGTTATGCAAAATATTTTCTTGTATCTCGCGTGTAGGCGCGCAATGGTCGGTAAAAGACATAACGTATTCATATATAGCTTCCAAAAGAGGAGTCGATTGCGTTTAACGATTCAGAACAATGCCTTATTGAGAAAATATCTACGGGTAGGCGTTGTACGATAGTATAATGTATAATAAGTATAAGTTGTAGGTATTGATATGAATCCATCTATCGCAAGAACAAGGAACGGAGCAACATCTCGACGGACTGTACATTGGATAAAAAAAATTGAAACAGTACCACTTTTTACTTGAACATCAGCTGGTTAGAATTAAATATGTGAAGGCGTTCTATCTTGAGATTATATTGTACGGTCACGTAGAAAACTGTCTAGTTGTAAATGCAAATGCAATGAAAACACTGGTGGTACCTCATAAATATTCTTATGGAGTACTATTCTGAGACGAAATGGGCGGGAGCTTAAATTTTAGCACTAGGTCCGTATGCGGCGTGGGTCACCGACCCTTAATTACCCCGCTGTGCACCGCTACGGTGCAATGCTCCAGTAAAATTCAGCATAACAATCCTTTATTAGGACTGCTCCACGTGACTTACTTCATCTGGGTTCAATTAATATTGAACGGAATTATATTACTTGAAGTAATTATGTACGTGCTTCGTTCCCGAATGTTAAGTTGTATAAATCATTCAGTAAAGAACGTCAAAGATAAAATTTGTGATAATCGCTAAATAAATGTACAACATCGCGTAAGCGTTAGGCAACTTTGGAAGCGTTCACGTCCAAATAACACGTCGGTCAGATTCGAATCCGCGATCTATCTTAGCCGGAGTCGGTGTGTAAAAAGGTTCGCGCCGCGTCACAACCAAGTGAAGTAAAGCCGGAGCTGGCAGCGAGTCAAAAAGCTGTTTGCAACGGTACACCGTGTGTTACGACACACACCGGATAAGCCGCGAAACGAAGCCAGTCAACGCGATCCCTGTCGTGTGACCGCGCTGAATCACTTTGCGACTCTGCTGCAGCCAGCCGAGAAACCTTTTGTGGTGCGTTTTTGTAAAACGAATCCAGTAAATTGATAGCGGCGATGAAATCGATTTAATACCAATGAGTCACGCTTCCCCGAACGGTCGACTCCGTTTCGCACATTGTATAATACGTTCGTTTTTACCGACGTGTACTATTATATTGATTTTTTTTTCACCGTCATTATTGCTGGAAATCATAGTCGAAACGCCTCGAACCGGCTTATAAAATCGTTCGATACTAATAATTCTATTGAGCTATTGAAGCCGATGCTGCAATACTGTTATAGGCGGTTTTAATATCCGTGTTAATAAATATCGTGCACCGTTTATCGAGTGGTCTATTGTCAAGGAACGTGTTAATAATGAACGTCCTGTTGGTGGCTTTGTAACGAGGAAGTTGTGTGGAGTAATTGGGTGCGCCAGGAAATTATATCTCACCGACCAATCGATCATTGCAAGTTGAACCGCCGCCGCCGCGCCGCCCGGCCCAAACAATGTCGAGTATGAGTACGTGGCGATTTAACACAAAATTTGCTTGTTAGAATTAATCCTCACATATTACTGTGTAAAATAACAATGTGCGAAATTGAGATGTGGACTCGCTGAATACCCTATTTTGTCCTAAGAAATGTTATGAATGTTTAATTTAAAATAAATTTATATACATATATGCATACGAAGCATATAGGCGTAAAGTTCACAAAAAAATATTTTACAAGTTAATTTTGTAAACGACTCAAATTACAGAGGAATATAAAAATATTATTAAATGTACAACACAAGAGCGGTAATTTTCATATGTGCCGTTGAAACTTTTGAAGGTGTATTTCCCAAATATTATATGATCATAGTATGTCTTAAGCTCGGCTAAAATATCTGTGGAGACTGCTTAATACGAGATGCAGTTACTACTCTCCTTTATTCCTTAATTATCATCGTAAGCAGGAAGTAGAGTCGATATGCCTCTACATGTACATCGTAAAAGCTCAATTAACATAGCTTTCATATAATAGCTCCATGAAAATCATCTATAGCCTATAGCGGGTTGGTAATAATATATTCCTATTCATATTTGCTTATAGTGTTTTTATGGCAATACAATCTGTTAAGTTAAGGCAATTATTTTATATAGGTTATAAATAATGGAGAACTAATAACACCTAGAACAATGTACGTGTCGTGCAAGAAAAAAATAGGTACTTTGTATATATCGACGCTGGAAAGCGATCTTGTTGTATCGCAATAAATGCGAATTTGAGTTATATATATCATTGGATGCAGTATTTTTTTCAGATTCGCATGATGTATGTAACGCATATTCGTATTTTTTCGAGATACGACAAGATCGTTTTCCAGCGTCGATATGTAAATAGTATTAAAATCTACTTGAGTTTTAATTATGAAGTATTAAAGTTAGTCTGTTTTAAAACCCTATTTTTAAGAAGCGGTGATAACACACGACATGTGTGTTGGTTAAAATGCACAATAAAAGACAAACAGATAATTAAATGGAAACTATCCTTGCATTGTTATTTTTTATTTCATTCAAAGCCTTGGTATGTATAGTTGTTGTCGGATATGATTATATTATAAGAAATAATGATTTTTCCAATATATTGTAACTCTCTTTTACATTACATTACAAGTTATAAACGTTCGCATAAAATTCAATTATTCGCTTATAAAGCAGGCGGCGAGCACTAGTTTCTACTTATGCCCTATTGTTTCTTCACAGATTTGCATTAACCAACAGCTCCTAAACTAGGTCTCCATTCAGAAACTGTCATCCAAGGAGTTAATTAATACGAAATTTATAGTGCAACCACGCTGTGTCGAGGCGTTTCCTAACACCCAGCGTCTATGAGTCAGCGGCACCGCGCGCGCCAGACAAACGTTCCAGCCTTTTTATCCGTATCTCGGAAATGTCACGTGCATGCCCATACCTGTGTGTGAATGTGCCCATCGCCTGGCGACGTTATTAGCTTCTCTTATAACAGTGTCGGTAACTGGAACTTTAACAATGAAAAATATTGTTTTAAGGTCAATTAATTGAAGTGAATTTTGTGTTATCGTGAGGAAAAGAATGATACACCACCCTCTAATCCACCGTTTGATCTGCATACGAAATTAAAACTTAATAATATATGGTTTAATATTGCGTTTGCCGAATATACTCGGGATGTCATGTTTTAGGAGTCACGTCCTATTATTAATTATGTTCTACTGAAAACTGTATCCAGACTGAAGAAACTTATTTTGAAAAACATTTATTCGTACATTCTATTTACTAAAATATAATATACCTAAATATTTTCTCTAAAGTTTAAATAAACTATGGCATGAATAAGGTTTTGTATAGCAAGCAATTTTATTTATATTCTTCATACATTTAAATCTTTATAAGCGTCGATGAATAAAATGATGTATCGACTGACTAAACCTTCGTCGTGTCTTTACCTATTCAGACGGTCAGCTACTACGGGCATGAGTACGCATACTGTAAACAGATGTAATTAAGGCCGCGGCGTCCATATTAATGCGGCCGATCAATATTCATAGCGGCCTGACGCAGGTCAAACGATCAGATCTGTATCTATTGGCGGTAGGGCTGTCCAACTCGTACGTATTTTTAACAACGCGCTTGCTCCAAACCATTGGTGTGATCGATGTCACGATATCTCCCTTCCGGTACAGCCCTGGAGTGAGCTTTGATGGATGCTTTTGTGTTATAGATTGATATTAAATATATGACTGTCCTGGGCCATTTCCCCGCACGACTACATAGATATAGGTACATATATATTAGGACTTATATATATTTTTTCCTACCTGGCACAAAACAAATACTTGTGCTCGTCACACAAATGTTTAACCTGGTCAAGAATCAGACCCACGAACTCTGGCTCAGCAGTCAGATTCCGTAACCAATGGACAAATGGGCTTGTTATTGGACAGTTCGGCCGCCTCTGTGGAATGCTCATTATGAGGGTCTAGTTGCAAGCAAGATAAACCTGTACTGGGTGTCAGCGATGTTTGAATTTGGAATTGTCCCAAAAAAGCTTCTTCTTGGCACTCAGTGTACCGTCAAACATCCAATTACGTAACTATATTAGTTTCATGGTCTCCTTGTTTGGGAAAGTTTCGCTAACAACCCGGGACAATCTCCCTTCCTTATTAAGAATCTTACGCTATATTAAGCTCTATTACGTCTTATTTCCATCTTAAAGCACAGAACATTCCAGCTTATGGAAAAAGAGATAATTGCATAATGTATCACTACCCTGCTGAGTTATATCGATAGGTTATTATCAATAGGTATTATTGTACTCGAATTTCGAACAAAGTCGATAAACGGTAAAACACATACAAAGTGCATTTGGCATCCCTGGCTGGCGCCAGCACTCTCGGGTCAGGATACGCCGAGATTCGCGATAAAGTACTAACGTTTAATGCATTTATTTGACGTCCCTCCCGATTAATTTATCGATGACGCCCGGTCTCTGCTGGCCTTAAATTCGATTATGCCGCTACGCTAATAGCGTTCTAGTCAAACGTTGAGATTTTGTAAAATGTTATTCTTGTGTTGACTTTATATAGATTTAAAGGAATGTACCCGTATTATAATAGCAAGTAGCAAAAAAAGTATTAAAGAAATGATGAAATTTAAAAAAATTAAGATAACGAATCGCAATGGTTCCACTACGAAGGTTACGAAATAACTAAATGTGTAATTTATATTATAATTTAACTTTGTGATCGTGGTCTTAAGTTTGAGGTACAGCGAATACTACGCCAAGTATAAAAATGTAATAAATATAAAATGGGCCTAACAAACAGTAAAGTGTAATAGTTATAACAAGCACTTTTCAGCTCGTACTTTGTGAACTATGTACTTATTTACTGTCTCGTTGGTCGTGTTGGTTGCTGATCGGGTCCTAGGTTCTTGGTTCGCGTTCCTGGATACGATTCCGGGTTCAGATTTTATTGGATTTTTGTAACTTAGATTTTCTGGTTGAAATTTCTAGTATTTGTTTGGAATTTGGATTGATGATCGACGTATTGCTCATAGGTTCATCACCGATGTATTGCTCATAGGTTCATCACCGATTCTATAGCGGGACGTTAACGTAACCAGTGAAACGTGATATTGTACTACACTCCTCTTCCTACCCTTTCACGTATAACACGCATGATGTCATGTTACATACTTTTTACCTTCAGAGCTAGATATGTGATGTTTAATAATGGCTGTGAGTGAGACGACTGCACAAATAAAATAGAGACGGAGACTACGTAGAGCAACGCGCACGCCTCCCGCCGCGACCTTGGCGCGATAACACCGCGTCGAGATCGCTTTGTTCCACTGCTTCAAAGCAATTAGATGCAGCATGCACATTTCTTTTGTACAGGCATACGTTACGCTTCTGTTTCGATTTACTCTTACTGAACATTTTCTAGAACGTAAAGCGTAACATCACGACTGTAATCCCCGTAAAGGTAGATGTTGACCGCGCCATACCCACGATCTGTCAGCGTCAGGTTTAGTTGCTTTTTACGACATCCTGCATTCCGGTACGGGGTCGGGGTATGTATTCTTACACCGCCCCGATACAGAAGTTTTAACTAGGAAATTTTAATTGAACCCAAGACTTCGCGATCTCACAGTCACGATCCCGGTCTCGCTCAACATTTGTTTATTACCTACTTTTAAGTACAGTATCTGCGACAGTTAGTTGCGACTTCAGTTGGTTGGCTTATTATTTAAATAGGCGTATTCGTTGCCCACCTGTGATCATAAGAAAATACGTAATTTCAGTACAATATTAGTTACTGTTACAAACGACGACACGACCTTGAATTGCGAGTAATGGTCTGTAATTACTGTGACTGTAATAAATACCGTGTCGTAGAAATAACTTGTCCGATAGTTCCGGTTGAAATGTTTCGACGATATTCTTGTTATATTTTGAGTATATAAAGCGTGTTTGACTTAATGGCAATGCGCTTTGATTTCTACTTTGTATTTATTGGTTTTATTATTCGACAGACATACGATGAGATTAAATTGCATGGATTGACAAGTTCGTTGAGTGGTTGCCGGCGTGAATGCTGGTCGAGAGAGCGTGGGTTCAAGTCACTTATCAGGTGCTATTAGATTTTTCTAAGATTTTCGTGTAGAAATTTCTATTAGTGGCTCTAAAACTAGATTTTCGCCTGTTGTATGGCAATAGGCTCATCCCTTATTTAACGTAAACGTAACTGATGAAACGTGTATTACACGTCTCTACGTACCCCATGGAGGATTACAAGCGCGATTAAAAGTTTACGTTTATTTATGTTAAGGATTCTTTTCTTTATTGGTATACCATTTACATATTTCTGTAACATTTGGTATAAGCAAATGTAAGGCACACGTTGCTCTCTATCTGATAATGTTATTATCGTTGCCTAGTATCTTCAGTACTGATGACTTGACTCTCCTCTCTACATATGCGTAGTAAAGACTGCCGCGTACACGGATGCAGCTCGCTATGGGTTATCGCGGCATATTTAAGAACCACATGGGTCAAGTGATGACATTGTAATAACAATAAGATAATAATTGATTTATTGCATATTGCTTTACATGCATGGTAACTGTTTGTATAAATATGTAAATATGTAAGTATACGTTACAGTAAAATAATTAAATGGATAAATATCTACGGATCATCTATGTGTTAATGTTATCGGATGTTTATATAGCACACACACTCATATGCGTATTCAATCATACATTTGTACAAATATTTGTGTAATAGCTATGTATGTTGGTATATATGTGTGTAATATAAAACAGTTTCGAGAGTACAATGTGTACCTCAAATATTTTCTGAGTTTAGGAATAGTTATTGTTGGCTGTATAGAGATAGTAAAAGAACATATTTTTAAATTTTTTATTTCAATAATATTAATAATATTTAATCAATCAAACGTTTTTTAATATACTTGTATTAGCTTCATCTTATCTCTCGCACCTTTTATGTCCCATCCGCTAGCTACCCCGTAAAATACACATAAAATTATTTTTAAATGTTGATTTTTCGCTAGTATGTATTGAAATAAATGTTCTCCATTTAGACTGCCTCGTTGGTCGTGTTGGTTGCAAGTGCGACTGCCGATCGGGAGATCCTGGGTTCGATTCCCGGGCCAGGCACTACAAAAATGTTCTAATTTAGATTTTCTAGTAGTGGCTCGGAGTCTGGATATGTGCCCGATGCATAGCAATAGGCTCACCACCTATTCCATAGTAGGACGTAAACGTAACTGGTGAAACATGGGAGTGTTCTACACTGCTCTGCCTACCTCTTCGGGGATTACAGGCGTGATGTTACGTTATTCTCCATTTAAGGTACTTCTGTATCCAATACTCGACAATTTTCAGAATCTATTAAATCAATTTCATGTACATTGAAGATTACAAAATTAAGTTTTGTTCAATGAAATTCCGGAGATTAGGCTTAGAAGTCTAAATGTATATTAATACATAAATACATAAATTGGATTGAAAGAATCACTGTCTGTTGTTATTTAAATTACCAATTTATTATTTCGGTTGACTTATCTCTATTGGATTCAAGTAATGTTACATTTTTGCTTAAGTTTTTTTTAATCCTCCATTCTCGGCTGTACCGTTAATTGTACTATGCGTTATAAATAATTTTAATAGCAATTCTGTGTATATAATTGTAACTAATCACACTTAAATTTGCATTGCAACTGCAAAAATAATAAAATGCCTGTCAACTGTCTGGTGTGTTTCTGGCCGGCGATATGTTTAGCGGACGCGGAGTGACATCTGCCGTCTCTGATTACGCACTCTGCAGTTAGATACAGCCACCACTGCTTCACGTGTCTCTCAGTGAGTCTTTAATTTAGTTTTATTCAAATTATATGAGTTTTTTTCCCTTGTTTTCATCAACAACATGTATGTATAAATATTTACACAATTTTATCAAAACAAAAAAGCACTAATATAAGATTAATAATTAAAAAAAACACTATTTATTGACATCATATGGCACAGAACTCCTGTCTTTATTACTAAGAATACCTCTTTGTTGCAAGCATGACTGCTGATTGAAAGTTCCGATATTTGATCCTCAGGATATGCGTAGTATATACAGTAATATACAAGTAACTCATGCAACATTGGTCATGATGGTTGCAAGTGTGACTGCTGATCACAAGTTCTTGGTTTGAATCCCATGTGAACACTATTGGATTTTTATAACTTAGATTTTTATAAGTAGTTGTGGGTTGGAGTCTGAATAATGGCCCGGTGTATGGCAAAAGACTCAACATCTATCTCATAGTGGGTCATAAATATAACCGGTGAAACATGGGAGTGTACTTCTTTTCTGTCTACCTCTTCGGGTATTACAGATATCTAATAATGTTACACAATAAACCAACATACTTTTAACTCAAACACTGGAGTATCAATACACTCTGCACCATGTTTTTTAAAAATCTTTATTATCTTTTGTAATACATCATTTCTTATGGCCATTTGCTGTGGGTTGTAATCCCTTGTACCCTTGGGTGTCTTAAGAGTGAATTTCTGTGGAGCGGCATCATCTACACTTAGCTGGGCTTTCAATGCTAACAATTTGCCAACCTCAGCTTGAATCTATAAAGTTAAAAATATACATTATATACACAAAAAATATATAGCTCAATTGTAAAAGAATTCTGCAACACAGTACAATTAACAAAAAATCACTAGCTCAATACCTTGTTGCAAGATGCTGTTGCAATACTTTTTCTGAAGCAATTATTGAGAGTTGAATTATGCAAACTCAATATTGTTCTATGTTTTCCTACAAATCTTAGCAAATATTGTGCCATGCTTTGCTTATCCTTCTCAAATTTGAATTGAATCAATATGGCTCCTCTTCACCACTTTTACATCACTTTTCAATGAAGATTGTTACAGCTAACAAAACAGTATAATATCAATTAATTACAGTGAAAAAAAAAGTAAGAAAAATGGTTTATTTGTTATGTTAACATTATACACACAGTTTTGAAAATATGATAATGAGGCAACCATATGTAGAGATTCAACTCAAATTTTGTAAATAGATGAAGGGCAAAATAAATTAATTTAAACTGTGCAACTACTTTAAAATTATCAGGGTGACACATATAACACATGTACCTACAAAAATATGCATACCAAAGAAAGTGTCCAGAATCATTAACACCCCACAGAAAGTACAAAAGCCTGAAATTTGTAGTGTATTTTAAGAACATGATTGACCACAATGAATTTCGAAATTGAAATCAGAAGAGAAAGGTACAATTAAATATGGTAATATAGGCATTTATCGAAATACAATCAGTCTCAAAATACTCAGCTGTGAATGTTTGTCAAATCAAACTACATGTCCTACTTATTTCTAAATCAAAGTAAAAATAAAGGCTATTATGTATATACATTGTGATATTGATACATTTGTAAATTGATTTAAGGGCAGTTTTATTTTCTGAAGAGGAGTTATTGTATTAATACATTACATGCAGCGGAACCATATTAATACCTTTTATGGCAACTGATCATTATCTGTGTGAGAGGTATTTTTACTGTTTACATAGTATGATGGTTATTGTCTGGTAAAGTATTAACTCTTTACGCTTGAGGCCAACAACTCATAATGATTACATTCACATATTATTTCTGCAACTCATAAACAGTTAGTTGTGATGCCCTGAATATAATGTTTAAAGTTGTTCTAGGTGTTAAGTTATATAAATGTAACATTATATCCATCATTTGAATTTAATATTTGTAACTTTTGTTCTTGTCACATTTTAAAACTAGTGATATTGGAAGTGTTAAAAATAAAGTACAGAAACAAGAAAACAGAGGTTACTGGTAAGAAGAAAACAGAGGTTACTGGTAGAACTGAAGTTATGCACAGAGCAAATTTCATCATCATGGCATATTACTTCAAGCAAATATAATGATAAATTCATGTACATTATGTACTTATACATGAAAAGTATTCACATTTATCAGATACATTTATTTCTCCCTACTCAGACTACAGCAGGAATTATACTGGTAGGCATGGTTTAAAACAGAATGCCGTCTTGATTTCCCATCACTGAATTTTCTGAACAGACCTTCTGACAAAACACATTAGAAATAAATATGTGTCACCCCAATGATTTTATAAAGACTATGAGCAAATCACAAACCTTTTCTTCATAATTATTGGATTTCATCATATTCAAGGTCATTGTAGAAACACAGCTAACTGAAGGAAATGATGAAATCTCAAATTCACTGAAACTCCTCATATGGTACCACCATCTCTTTAGGTAAGTATAGTTTTTAAATTCTACATTGTTTCCTAAGCTTTTCATAACATCAATATCACATTTACTAGGAATATATCCATTTATATAGCTGAACTGCGACAAGTGCATGTCCAGCATTTGAAGATCCGCATAAGATTTAATAGATGACTTATCCTACAAAATTAAATTACCTCCTTTATCGACAAAAACATACGTCGCCTTCGTATCTTATCCTTTAAATTTATATAATTTTTCTTGTGTATTTAGTCAAAAACTAACCTTTTCACTTGATTCTTTAGCAGCTTTCAACTTCCGGACGATATCTCCCTGTTCTTTTATTTGTTGAAGTAAAGATTCCTGAGATTCAGCCATATTATAAAATAAATCCACAGTACAATTAGAATATTCTCGTTACGCCGTCTTCCAAGGTTATGTCACGTAAAAGTAACTCCGGTATCTAATACAAAATAATTGCAGGTTACCGTGTCGTTTCTATTCTTCCTTTCATTTCACTTCACAGTTCGCGGTCATGTCACGTCATAAACAGTCACTGACAGGATAACCAATTCTATTTACAGTGGCCGCTGTATATATATCTAGACATGTATGTACTTACATTATCTATATTGAAAAATAAATCAATGGATTTCAAAGCCACTCCAAATATATTTAACATATATGCAGATAAACCTTAAACATTGAGAAATAATGTACTTTTCTATAATGCCAGTTATGATGGAATTTCTGCTTTGTACTGAAAGAGAAAATTATCATTACATATTTTAAGGTATTAAGTATATGAATGTACTTATGTATATTATTTTCTTAGATTTACAAAACGTGGAAGATAGTCTGTAATCGTATAATAATTATTTCATCTGTGCTCTATTATCTGTTAGTGCGATTGAAGTGACATAATGTTATTTTTATGTTTTCCTTCATTTTTGAACTTCAAAAGTTCAAAACATGGACAGATTTGAATACATTGAAGCTCGTTTATTTGAAGGCGAAAGTTACTTGAAACGTGATAAAAATGTAAAAATATATGATGGTGACGACAAAGCAAGTAACATAGTACAAAATATATTACATTACACAAATGCAATAATCATATTATGTCGCAATTTGTTTTATTACAGACACAATTCGTTGACGGCGAAGTAGTACTGACAACTCATAGAATTTTATGGGGCAAGTCAGGCGATATACCAAAAGGATTGATTTGTTTATCTCTTCATTTATATTATGTGTTTTGTATCGAGGAAGAAAGTGGCGGAGTGTTCGGCCTAGGTGGACCAAAAAGAATTATCTTACATTTAGGCCCATCTTTACCAGGTATGAATAAGGATTCCATCATATTCATATGCACTAAGTGCCTGCATAAAAAAATTAAGTGAACTTAAGCAATATATTAGAACTGAACAGTGTTATTTTATGATTTATACTTGCTATAAAAACATATTTGACCAATATCAATTGCCCAATTTATAAGGATTGGTGAAGTACTCAGGAAGGTGTATATTTGTTAAGCATTGCAAAGTATATGCATTATGCTTTCATTAACATTATGAATATTCTTGCAGGTAAAAGGCCGGGACCAGCTGTAGTTAGTCCTTATCACTTTATAAAGTTCTCATTTAAAGATGGGATAGATGCTACGTTTTATAAAGCTTTAACAGAGGCTGTAACAGCAAAAGCATGGGAGAGGCCTTCACCGCTAGAATCTTCTATTACATTATCCAGCCCTAACAACAGCCCTAGGCCATCAGCAGTTCCAGTTAATTCGAGAATTCGTTCAGGGATTGTTGGAATTGAGAGAAGTATAGAGGAGCATCACAGAGCTACAGATGAGAGCATCAATGTTGCATTTCAAGACTTAAAAAAATTAATGGAAAAGGCAAAAGATATGGTTTCTATATCTAAAACAATATCTTCCAAAATTAGGGTAAGTATAACACTTACACTTTCTTCCTAAACAATGTACCTGTATTCCCATATTCTATCAAAAGTGATTGTCTTCATGAAATGGTTGAAATGGTTGGTTTATTACATTCATCTGTACTTATCTGAAAACTGTAACAGTTTGATGTATGTACATAGAATATATTTTCAAAAAGCTACTGAATAGAGGTCTTGAATTAATACTAGTTATTTAAATCTCTGATAAATACCAACAATTAATCTATAGTCAAAGTTGTAATAGTCAATCTTTGTAGAATACGGCTCTTAAAGAAAATATTCATTATTCAATTCAGGTATTGCAATGTATATGCATGGCAATAGGCTCACCACCTATTCCATAGTGTGACATAAACGCAACTGGTGAAATGTTCTGTGTTCCTCTGCTCACCCCTTCGGGAATTATAGGTGTGATGTAACTTTTTTTAAAGTTAATTTTCCTGATTATTTAAAAAAGAATTAGTTATTGACAATTCTCCTTGTTTAGATAACTCTTTTCTTTTTGTGATTTTGTTTGTTTACCTGCCTTCTAAATACTTCTTCAGGAAAAACAAGGTGATATATCAGAGGATGACACTGTAAGATTTAAATCTTATTTAATGAGCTTAGGTATTGATGATCCTGTTACAAGAGATGCCTTCAGATCTGATTCTGAATACTACTTGGGATTGGCACAGCAAATTTCAGATATGATGGTGGCAGTACTGTTGGTATGGACCTTAAAGATAATAATATTTTCATAAATTAAAGAAACTGTTGAATTACAATTAACCCTCACTTGTAGTACATGTGTACTATCAGTGAGGGTTAATTATAATTAGCTGAATAGAACAAGTCAACTCAACTGAATAGAATTGAACATCCTGTGGTTGTTTTCCACAAAAATTTTAAAAACGATTGTGATTCATTGTAACTGAAAATGTCATGTAATTAATATATATCAATTCAGTCTAAACATTGATTGCATTTACAAAATTAGAGGTTTAATATACTGAGTATTACAAGTGTATACAACAAAATTTCTTATAGTCCATAAATTTGTACCATTTAAATTGAATTGAGTACTTATTATGTGTTAGTATAATAAGAATCTGACTGTCAAAACATAAATTTTTATTATTTCGGAGTACATTTTTATTGTAATGTATTTGCAATTACAGGACTATGGTGGAATAATGTCCTTGGCCGATGTTTGGTGCAGGGTAAATAGAGCGAGAGGTTTGGAACTTATCTCTCCGGAAGATTTATTGAATGCTTGCAAGTATGTTTGTCCACTTTGTGTTTAGTTTTCGGCACATAAAGTGCTATTGACAAATTTTTTTATTACTTTAACAATTCTAATGACGCCTAAATGAGACAAACACTTTGTCCTACAGCTCTAGGATATTGTGCGCGATGTATGGTTCTTATTATATGAAAGAAATAGCAAACATTAAAGCAGTAATCACAAGTTCATTTCTTAACAGCAATGTTATTAACGTCATTAAGTAGAAATTCTGAACAAACTCAGTTATTAGCAACTGGTTTTAGGAGTACATAAGTGGTATACTGGTGCTAAAATGTTTTAAGTCTATATTGACAAGACAAACCACTTAAACATTTATATTTAGGCAAATAGTAGCATGCCAAGATGGCCATCATGTGATATCACCTTCCAACAAGTGGGTGCCATATTTTAGACCTTGAGGTTCCTTTATTAAGATATCATACGTACATCATGCCTGTAATGCTCGGAGAGCTGGGCAGAGGAGTGTATCATACTCCCTCGTTTTACCAGTTACATTAATGTCCCACAATGGATTAGTAGTGAGCCTATTGCCATACACCGGGCACAAATTTAGTATCTCTGTATTTGCCGTGTCTTTCCAATATTGTTGCCCCTTGTTGATCAAAATTTTTATTTGTGCCCGTTTTATTTAATATTTATAAATGTTTTGCATAAACATTGTAATATTTTTAGATTACTACAAACAGTTGGTGCTCCAATGTCCTTGCGAAAATTTCCTAGTGGAGCCTGTGTTCTTCAACTGAATAGCCATAGGGATGAAGAAGTAGCTAAAGCTACAAGCGTATTGGTAATAATTTGTATTAAAAAGTAGTTCTAAATGAAAATAATTATAAGTTCTTATATCATTCTAGCAACCTGTAATAGTGCCTTAACCCTACTCGTTATAAGTTGTCACCTTCAGCAATGGTATAATGTTGTGTTGATTATGATGATATACTTTACTAACATAACATCATGCCTGTAATCCCCAAAGAGGTAAGCAG
>DWDU01001266.1:0-15129 GCA_018245575.1 Jemadia suekentonmiller
GACGTAAACGTAACTGGTGAAACGTGGGAATGTTCTACATTCCTCTGCCTACCTCTTCGGGGATTACAGGCGTGATGCTACGTCTATTTCTAATTTACTTCTACTTGTTTGAATTAATTTAGTAAAATGGAAACGCGATTACTCTGAAGATAGTACCCATAAAATTTTACTACCTACTGTAATAGTTCAGCGATTATTTAACTTCACCATCAGGTATTCAGTGTGGTAGATATTGTCTTTAGTCAGGTATACAAACGGAATTTCAATAAACAGCAACCATTTTTAATCTTAAAATACATATCTCACAGAGAAATATTAAAGAAACTTAAGGTATTAAAGCTACAGTTGTGAATACAACTTTTAAATCAGGCAGTCTGCAAATTCGTCTTTTATTTCCACAACATGAAATTATTACACAAACTTTTTCATTGCAGATGGCTTTATTTCGAGCAAAAGAAAGATGTCATAAACACCCCTTCGGAAAATACGATTTCGACCGAAGAAAAAAAATTCACAGTGGCGCCTTGAGAATTGGTCAACATTAAACATAGTGACCTATTCGAAAACTGTCAAGGAAAACAATTTTATATTATATGTATTGGACATGTGTGAATAGAAAGGCTCAACTTGTTCAAGTAATCTCTACTAGTTGTCTAGTTGTAAGACGAAAAAAAATTCCTCTCCGCGTGGTTAAATTACATTCAAGTCGCGATCTTCATGCTCTTAATCTATGTAACTTAACATTTTAGTGGATTATATTAATAAGAAATTTTTAAAAATATCCTGCATTAGACGATATTTGTGAGCGGAAAAATGATGATGTTTTATATTTATTTATTTTATTTTAAATTACGTTAAAATAGGTTTCACACAATAAGTAGGTATACCAATGTGCTATAGAATTTTATATATTGCTAAGCTATCGTTATTCGTTTTTTTGGTAACGACATAATACTTTTTAGAATAATTCAAGTCATGATCGAGCGAAAGTATCCAGAAAACGTGTTAATCATTAAAATGACGTCAGCAACGCTACGAGTGCATAAAAATTATTGTCATTTTATTGTTTGAATTTAAAACAAAATATGAAATGGTAATAAAATTATATAAAAAAAAACTTTTTTATTGCATCTATAATTTTAGTTAACTTTGTCACGATCCTTTTTATCAAAGGGAAAATTTGCTAAAAATTGCTTTTTAATTTTTAACCAATATTATGTACCTACGT
Organism: Jemadia suekentonmiller; assembly: GCA_018245575.1. Taxonomy (NCBI): domain Eukaryota; kingdom Metazoa; phylum Arthropoda; class Insecta; order Lepidoptera; family Hesperiidae; genus Jemadia; species Jemadia suekentonmiller. Next base: position 1,229 of record DWDU01001266.1, read on the forward strand.
CGTTTTACTTTCAAATATACATTTATTTTCAAAAGCAACAACTATTATAGTGATTATTAACCTCTACTTCAAGAACGTGAATATCAGCGAGCTGGACGCTGCAGACCACATTTCGATGTCAACAATAAAGTTTTTCCATTCGTGCCATTAAGGTATTGAAACAAAGTTATGTGAACAAAAACTTACAATGCGTCACAATTTGAATGTAAATTAAGCCTGTATTTGCCCGAGGGAAGGCAGAAGATTGTAGAACCATTTTTCAGCAGTTATGTACCACGTCCCATGGAACTGGGGGTGAAACTATTGCAATACAGCGAAGACTAGAAACTACCAACTAATACTGGGAGGAAGAAGTTCCGATAACGTAAACTCAATCAAGTTTTGCCATACCCAGATATCGAACCCAGGACCTCTGGCTCAGCAGTCGCGCTTGCAACTAGTGAACTAATGAGACAGTCGATTATTTAATTTAAAGCATATTCGATTGAAGCATCTAAATATAACTGGAGATATAGCTGTGCCTCGCTACTTAATATTTTCTTAGGACTGGGATGGTTATTTATAATAAAAAAACATATGCATTTTCTTTGCAGCTATGTAATTATAACACTTCAATGACACTAGAAGGTCATAATAGTACGTTTTTTTTAACCGACTTCAAAAAAGGAGGAGGTACTAAATTCGTTTGTATTTTTTTTTTCAATTTTTTTTTGAAGACGATAAGTAAGTTATTATAATTCACTAAAGTTATTCAGTTAGAAATATAATATTTCATGATTTATAATAAACACAATGGCAGGTAACAGTATCATGACTTGTTATGTAATACTTTTACTGAACTGAGCATGGAAATAAAATAGGATGCGTGCGTTTTTGCTAAATTAAATACTGCTATATTTAATAACAAAATTATATCAGGGAATACAAGTTAGTTTTCGTAATTGCCCTCTCTTGTATTTCAATCCTCGCGGAGCTAATGAAGGAGTCACTCGAGTTAATGTAACTACACAATTCTAGGCCCGTATTTATCACATTAATCTTTGTTTGTTCAAAGAAATGATGTACATTTTATTAAGGTACATAAAACAAAAATTCTTACGACGTCAATTCACGCCAGGTCTGTGTGAATAGAGATATTTCATATTCGGCTCTATTCTTATCCCGTCAGGGGTCTGCCATTACTATAGTATAATAATAATTTCAGATGATTTCAATCTAGTTTAGGGGCTACATTTTAATATAATGAACTATGTCTATAGTCAATATGAACTCGATGTTTCTTTAAATGGAAGAGGCCATCTCTGGTATGAACATTTAAAATGCTGAGACTTTAAAATTCAACAATTTGTATTGCATATTTGAGAATTACATATATACAATTCATGAATTCACATGGACTCACGGAGCAAGATTTTCATTCACGCGTTGTGCTAGGCAACTTGCAACGAACAGATTCTGTTTACAAGGATAGTCTTATCCGCAGTTTTGAATAACCAGTGTTGTGGATGGTGATTCAATACAATTCACGGGACACGTATGTGAATACTGCTAATATTTTATTTAGGTTCGTGAAAAAAATTAAAAACATAAGGATAGAAGCATAAATATAGTGTAATGTCATATCTTAACGTAGAAATTGCATCGACGTCTCTCGTAACCTTTCAGCTTTGGGATATTAAGAACTGTAGCACAAAACTGCACTTTAGCACAACCATACAACCCCTAACGACATATCACTCACAACGTAAATCCTCTACTAACTTAAATTAGTTAGCGTATTATAAATTTTGTGGGCTTCATAATTATCGCTCCCCTTTTAATTACGTTTAGTGAATAAGCGAAAATTACCTTTTGTTTTATTCACAACCCCCTTTATGTGGGGATCTTAATGAGGTTTTCAAATTTTAAAGGCTGTTTTGAAAATAATTAACGATCTCGGATGAGTGATGCTCGGCTTTGTGTCAGTTGCGGCGTTCATCCGACGTCACTCTAGCGGTAAGAGCATTTTCACACTTGACGACTTTTAAACGCTAAGAAATCGTACTTAGATTGACTAAAGCACAATGAAGACATATATAAACTCCACTATTGTATGGTGTTTTTTTTATATAGCACTGGCCTATTACTTAAGCGCAATGTACATGGATAAAACTTACATAGTGTAACAATGCTTATTATATTCCGTTTCAATGATGTTCTCTTTAACATTAAATTCATTAGTTTTGGGTTTTAAAATGTCTCTCAAAATATAATATTCACGAACCAATAAGCATGTTAACCAACAGTCTTAAGACACAACAGTTAAAAACTAGCCTAAAATGTTAAATGAAATTGCCGTTTCCTATTCGATAAGCGTTTTGTCCTTTTCCTTCATATTACGAGTGCATTACGTGGGAAGGAAACAGAAGATTCAATAGCTAAAACATAGCTATTGAACCTTTCTGAATAAGGGCGCAATGAATTCAATCGACTTATGAAAAGAATTTCCTTCAAGGCGTTCTTAGCTAATCAATTTAATTTTAATAAGAAAACTGATCAGCTAATTTCTAACGGAAAGTAACCACTTCAGTGTTACAAAGGTCGTACATTGCGTACTGTTACAAGATTATTGAGCGAAGCACTTCCAAACAGAATCTTCGTTATCATCACCCTTTTTCATCACTCGACTGTGAGACACAAGTCTATTTTGAAAGTACCATACTGTGTTACCACACTGAGCAATGGCGGTTTGGTAAAATGCTCACATCTTAATAAGCAATGTGTAAAATTTTAAGGTGTTCAGGTTTCCCAACAAAGCATATCTTCACCGTTACAGCAGCTAAAAACTTTCGTACACAGATTCTATATACTTTTATTATATAATAAATGAATAATGTAAGCTTGTGATACAGCTGATACAAATGCGAGAAGACTTGCTATGTAGAGTTCGTCGGTTTTCTCAATGAAATGGGGATGTATATGTAACATTTACAGGACTGTATTACAGCTATCCCAAATGCAGGAGCCAGGCGTAACATTACGCGAGTCCCGTAACGACGTTGTTACGCCATTTCAGTCGTTAATTAGCTGTCTGCGTTGCGTCTTATCTAATGTAGAGCAGCAGTCTCGTTCGAGTCTGGAGACATCTGACACTGTACTCTAGAGAGTACCTAATAATAGGTGTCTTACATGTTTATATTTAGAAAGTTGTAATACGAAAAATTGTTAATTTTTAACATGGGCTTGGAGTCTGTAAATGTGCAGGTGTATCGCAAAAGGCTCACCACCAATTCCGTAATAAAACGTAACCATAACTGGTGAAACGTGGAAGTGTGCTACATTTCCCTGCTTACCTCTTCGGGGATTACAGGTGTGATGTTACGCGCCCGTATGTATGGCAATAGGCTTACCACCATTGTGGGACGTAACATAACGGGTGAATCGTGGATATACTGCACTCCTCTGCCTTCCTCATCGGGGACTACAGACGTGATGTTACTTTACTTAAAATCTAAAATATACTACAAGTTGTGAGTAATCATATCTTTGTGTCTTCATCGCGTCCTTCAGAATTGAATAGGGGCATTTCACCAGGCAATACGCTCATAGAAGACACGGTTGGCTGATGAGTTATAAAAATAAAGAAATATTGGCACAGTCACCTATTCATTCATTGTTTTACACTTAAACTAGAATGTTATCCTTTCATTGTTTTACACTTAAACAAGCATTTTATCTCGCAACGAGAATATTTACATACATATATATTGTCACGCCTACTTGTTATAGAGGTAGGCAGACTTCTTTCGCCGATTCTACCATTACTAAATGCATCATACATGTTCGTCTATTAAAATTACTTTTGACTCTAACGTTTTTCTCCTGATAAGATATAAGGCCACAGCTAAACGAAATTAAATGAAAAATATCACAATATAACACCAAGGCGCCTTTTGAAAAGTGCTACTGCCAAGTTTAAAAAAATCCGGTATACCGCGTCACTGTATCCTCTTTCATTTAAATTCTTTTCGCTTTGTAAGTGTTTCTCTTTATGTAAAACCTCCGACCTTTTAGTTCGTCGTCTCAGCGTTTTCGGAGTCTCCGGTTGCATTATCATTCCTGTGAGGCCTTTGATACTATCGTAAGATGTTTGTTTCGGGGGGGTCAATTTTAAAAGTGTAGAGTTAGAGTTTCTTGACCTGCACGTCTGCGTTTTTACGGTTCTAGAAATAACGGCAACTTGTTAGTCCACTAGTCAATGAGGCGATCAAATACTGAAGGTTTTGCTTCGGAATTAATTTTGGGTATTATGCAAGAAGGTCACAAGTTCCATATGAAGTAATAAACGAAAATGCTAATAATGTTTTAAAATGGACATGTCGTTTATGTTCCACCATTGCGCGGAGCCAGCAACGCATATAGTCAGTGGGTATGTTCAACACGTAGTTAAAGTTTCAATTAATTCCATTGTCCTAGGCGTGAGGCAGAATAACTGAATCTCATCTCTTCTCGTTAAGTCGCGTTATTTCATATGCAAACGTAATCGTCTGTCGTGAATTTTAGATTAACTCACTGCGCAAGCGATTGTTTTGTGAGGAAAACAACTTGACTTGGTGTATTTGTCCAATGGTTAATGAACTTGACCGCAGAGACGAGACTCTTACTTAAGGACTACCAATGGTAAACTTTGTGAGTGTTTCGGTATTTCCATATTGTATTTTACAATCAATATCAATCTTATGCTAAACGTAACATCCCGCCAGCAATCTCCGGAGAGGTAGGCAGATATATGCAGCGCTAAACGTTCAACAATTACCTGATGTTCCCACCAATCGATCCTGGAGAGCCAAGAGCCGTTACGTTTAGCCGGCATAGAGTCAATTACTTTATTCTTAATGCAAGTTTGTACTTTACATCCAAACCGTAAAATGAGTTGATAATAATAGAATAATATTGTAAGCACATAACCGTTGCATTATAACTTATTTATTTATATGCGTCACACTCTTTTTCCTTCAACACACCCGTCCTCTGTTCAAAGGGTGTCTCTCTACCTTAAAAATAATACCGGCTTTTCGTTATACATTGCAATACAATAAATACACAAAATAAATATATTTAATTTTAATATACAACGAAGTAAATAGTATGATGAGTTGCAACCGTACGATACTGCAAGCGTATAAATCTAGCATACGAATTATTTCGCTAACATTCGCCGTGATGCACCAAACAGTACCTGGTCCTCGGTAATTATAATGCGAAGCGACACAAACTTCGTCCCAGTTACACGTACGTACACTGAATACGTAGCGACGCCGACGGGAGATTTGAAATTTTATTTTAATACAATCCTTATAATAAAATGTTTCGAATTAAAACGTCCGTTGAATAGAATCTGATGGATAAACAAAAAATTCCTACATCTCTCGAATGCTAATAACTATAACATCACTATTGAACAATAATATCATCACCTAGTCTATATTGGGACGTAAACGTAGTACACTAACAGTACTACAAGCTTCTACCTACCTCTTCGGGGATCACAGGCGCGCTGTTACGTTTACTATTGAACCTAAATCGTCTGTCTAAATGAAAAGGTAAACATTGCCCGCGACACTAGACAAGAGCGTATAGGAAATTATCCGTTACCTAGACCATTATGATGCGTGAAATTCCGCACGATGTTCATCTTCACCGTTATAGGTAGTGGTGGCGAACGAAAACCAAAACAACTTGGTGAAATCAAAAGCGTGAATCAGGATGCAAATCCCATACCCGAAGAGTGGACGTCTGAAATCTAAATCACTATACTATAGCTTGTTATATCTTATTAAGAGTACCGTTGTGATTTAATGCGGTACTAATACAAAAATATCTTACAGGTATTATTCAGTATATATGCACAGTGTTGTAAAATAAGTATCTTTAGTTGAAGAGTAGGTATGTTTGATTTTTTCAAAGAAATAAAATATGGTATTCGCCGTAGTCGAAAATCATACGAGAAAAAGTATAACATGTCGAAGCGTAACTCAAGTTAGTGAGAATATTAAAACTAAAAATATAATCGCATAAGAGATGTTCACAGAGGGAAATCTTCCAAGTTTTTTTTCTAAGTCAGCGCTTAGTTTTGTCCTCGCGTCCCAAAAGTTTTCTGATATGTCTACCGCAGTGATGTAACCGCTTTTTAAATAAAATTGCGTAGGCATATGTAAATCTTTGCATAGACATCGTCTTATTACTAACGGTACTTTTGTTACAAGACGTAATAATATTGTCCTAAACATAAACGATAAGGTATTCAGGAACCGAGCAAGCGAACTCCGCCACGATGTGTGCGTTTGCTAGGAGTAGCCACCTCCATTATTGTTTCAAATAACCCTATGTCTTTTAAATCAATTAAATATCCAATATTTTATATTGTAACATCCAATTGAGTACATTCTTCAGTTGATAAACGTTGTTGATAAATATCAGCGTCACCGTCAACGTCAGCGTCAGCATCGCCGTCATCAACATTATCGAAATCATCATCACCATCACCATTATTCATAAAATAATTTTGCTAAGAAAAATTTGATTGTTCTGCATCCTTCACTTCAGTCGCATTGTATTCGAATATTGTGCACCTTGCATTATAAATTCTCATATTATGTTCCTCTAACACGACTTATTTACGTATGACTGCGTCGCAAGCTCGAAAACACAGCTGAATGTTGGATACTAAAAGTCCATTTGTTCTGTAGAATAAAAAGAGGAATCTATGAGGACAAATTATATACCTTTATAAAATCAGTTGAATGTTTCTAGAAATCTAAACCAAAATAGGGAACTTAATTAAATATTAATCGACTTCTTTTGTTACAAACGTTTCATCATTACTGCTCCATTGGTCGTGTTGGTTGCGAGCGAGGTTGAGACTGCGACTTCTGTCCTCGATACAAATCCACGGTCTGGCACTATTGGATTTTATAATAGTGACTTGAAATCTAGATATGTGCCCGATGTATAGCAATAGATTCACCGCGTATTTCATAGTGAGACGTAAACGTAATTGATGTGACGTGAGATTTTAAAAAGTCTCAGAAATAATGAAGAATCTTAGACGGAGCAAATCGAAGTTAATAACCGGGAAGTTGATAAAGGTCGGAACAAGTTCTAACTCTGGTATGAAACAACCGGCCGAATTTATAATTGTACGTAATGCGACCATTATTTAGATTTAAGCAAATCAGGTTGGCGCAAAACATCGCTTTTCACTTACACTCGCTCGTTTGTCTTGAGTATTTAGGCTCGCGACGGAATTTATATTGGAACTTCTGGTGGATTGTGTGCACTCGATGCGACTAATTTTCTAATTATAGCTCAGAGGGTATTCGAAAAAAACCAAATAAATTTTATTTCGACCTTAACTTTAACCGGTCTTACTTGATCGGACCTTTCAATTCATTCCGAGAAGAGACCCGTGTTCCAACACTGAAACTGTAAATAGAGTAGGACAAAAAATCTATACTCACCGAGCTACAATTGCCTAATTGTCTCACATTGTATTTTTTAATGCGAATGTACGATGTATATGTAACGAGTATTTATCTGTTTATACATATAGCGTTCAGGAATAAATACCAAAGACACCGCATCATAATTATCTGCGTCGCACACTTTTACGTACAAGAGACACTACTAGCAGGAAATACAAATAACTGAATCAAAAGAACATCCTTTATTTCTAATGCATCTCTCTGATTAATAGCAACATAGTGTATCAGAATTACGGTAGGTTTACTATTAAATCATTCAGTCACGTGCACAATTTGGCACGGCGGTTATTATTCCATATTGGTGGCAGATGCTCATAGAAATCGGTACTGTTTAGCTACATAACATAACGTTCGAGTTTCGATTATTTGGATACAATCACATCGCCAGAAGTTTCAAGGATTTGCGTGCTTCAGTCATTCAATGTTAACAAAACAGCCTTATAAAACTCTCACCTATGTGAACAAGTCTAAGTTTAGAACTTAGTAGAACATACAACAGTACGTCTACGTTATAAAACTGTAGAATTGTTTTATCCATTTCTTGTTTATTGTATTAACTGTAAATAGGTATATTTTACGAAGGGCGCTCTCAGTGCCCGAGGCCTTTCTCTACCAATGAACCTTTGATAATAAAATATATAGTAGGCAACAACAACATAATTATATACACAAACACAATTAAGTTATAAAGCATATCTAAATAAACATAAAGCGTAATTCACGCCGGTAATCTCCGAAGAGGTAGGCAGAGGAATGTAGAACACTCCCACATTTCACCTGTTACGTTTACGTCCCACTATGTAATAGGTGGTGAGCCTATTGCTATAAACTGGGTACATATCCAGAGTCCGAGTCACTGCTAGAAAATCTAAATTAGAAAAGTGTGCCCGACCCGGGAATTGAACCCAGGACCTCCCGATCGGCAGTAGGCTTGCAACCAACACGATCAACGACGCAACAAAATATAAACAACATTATTATATATTACATATTTATGTATATTATTATAGCATTAAAATTAATATAGTATAGCCTGTTGTATTCTACAATCCGTACGCTGAAGGCAATTATTTTCCATACTCAGTATGAAATTAAATTAAACTCGCATTCCACATAATTACTGATTAACTATGTCTTTGAAATTCGCCTGAATAAAGATCAAATTTATTAGGCGCGGTTGTTTTGTATAATAGTGCTTGACTGGAAATTGGCTTATACTGTGTTCATGTGAATACTGTTTCATTATTTGAATAATTATTATTGGAGTAATCGGAGTAAATGAGTACTGACCCAGAGTTAAGTACGACTGTTTCTTATACATATACGTATTGCATAATAGGAGAAATATACATATTGGTTATACATAATATGCCTCGTTGCTCGTGGGGTTGCAAGTGCGACGGCTGATCGAGAGGAACCGAGTCCAATCCTGAGGCCGGGCACTATCGGGTTTTCCTAAACTTAAATTCCTAGCATTGGCTCGAGGTCTGGATTTATGTCCGATGTATAACAATAAGGTCACCACCTATTATGACGTAGTATGACGTAAAAGTAACTAGTGAAATTTGGAAGCGTACTATACTCCTTTTCGTACTTGCTCGGGGATTGCAAGCGTGATGTTACGGTTCGATGAAGAAATAAATGCGTTAATATAATTTGCATCGAAACCTGCCCATTTGAAACATTTCTCTTTGTACATGTACTCGTATATATCGTATATCTTTCATAGACGAGTGCAGTGCTGGGAGCTCAGAGGCCATTATTTACGTACGCACGCAACACAGCAACGCAGAATTTGACATTTGTAGTATATTTATGGCAGTTAACCACAGGTCACATGAACAGCGAGCAGCATAAAAACGATAAAAATATTCACGCATTATTCACTCTAAAAATAATAGTCTCTAGGTTAAGTGCCCACTAAGTTACTTTATATGGTAGAAACTAACTCCAGTAATATATAAAATATAAACATAATTAAGAAATGGAAATCATGAAAAAAACATAATCAGTAAAATTTACCACTAAAACTGCCTCGTTGGTTGCGTCGGTTGCAAGTACGACTGCCGATCCTGGTCCTGGTCCTGGCTTCTGAAGGTCCTGGCTTCAATTCCCGGGTCGGATACTACAAAATTTTTCTAATTTACATTTTCCAATAGTGGTTCGGAATCTGGATATGTGCCCGGTGTATAGCAATAGGCGCACCACCTATTCCATAGTGAGACGTAAACGTAACTGGGAGTGTACTACATTCCTCTGCCTACCTTTTCGGGGATACAGGCGTGAAATTACGTTAAAATTTATTAACTATGTGAGCTAAAAAACAATCAGTGCTGGAGTTTTGATATTTAATGTAGAAAAAGTGTAAAAAATAGCATAAGCGAACAAACTATGCTATGTTCGTTATTTATACCGTGTGATGAATGTAGGCAGGATAGTGGATAGTGACATAATAATAATAAAAAGTATAGGAAACAACATATATAATGTGGGATATTATTTCTCCAGTTGAATAATCTAAAGAAGCTTATTTAGCCTATAGCATGGAATGGAACAAGTTCTTTAGAGATACATCGAACACCTACCTGTCGACATCAAAGATATTTAACTTGATATATCCAATGCCTTTCAGTACTAAATTAGATACAGAAGAGAGATATGTATGGACAAAATATATGTGAGCTTTTTAACTGATCTGGTGGTCCAATTGTTTGTGACCCTGACTAGTAATAGGGTGTAATGGGTTCGATTCCCATTCAGTACAAATATCTAATCGATGAGCACAAATAACTATACCGTGTCTTGGAATAATCTATTATTTTACATACATGTTTTATATGATTTTAAAAATGTTTAAATCATACATTTAGTATATTGTCTTAAGATTATATTAATACTGTCCTAAGATATTATTTATTGTTACTACCAGAAAAAATGTAACTTAACCAGTAGTTAATGCTCTGTGGGTGTAAATTTTGACTCTATTATTATAGGCATCTGTCTGGTGATAGACGAGTACACGATAAACCTAAAGCATGATATTTCGAAATAACTTCGATTATTTAGTTATATCCGGTGTCCTTCAGTTTTCTTTTATAACAGTCCATTTACACGGGTGACACATATATTTTTTATAACAATATACTACTTTTATTTTTCAGTATATCGGTGAAAACCATAAACAATAAATATTAATAAATATCTCGGGACGTCACACACGGCCACTGATCGCAGTGACCATCAAGAGAGCTTGAGGTGAACCAGACGGCTGATAAAATACATATATACATATAAATATAAACTTAAATGGATTTCTTTTACAGGCAGACAGAACAAATACTTGTGTTCATTATCATCGGAATCGATCCACGCTCCCGGCGTAAAAATCACAGCTCACTAACCACTGCGCCAACGGGGCGATCAACAATATTACTTCACTCCAAATATGGTAGAGGTAACTAGGCAGCAATGACAGGTAAAGTGACGCCTGGGAAAACATACACGTTAATAAAAGCATACAGGGTATATTCAATTTCCGTTTAATAAATATAATAATTTATTTACAATAAACACAATATTGCGCTCGTTATTAATAATAAAGTTAAATTAAATATATCACAAAAAACCATGTTATTATTCAGTGCTTTATTCTATTATTATTTTATGTAACCCAGTAACATGACTTAACTAGTAACTATTTTAAAAAGAATGCCCTTTACTGGTACTGTTCGACTTTGAAAACGGATTATATTTCACGTTACTAGGTGGAAGCTATAGTTGTTTAATATTTGCACATGTTTGTCTTCAATAAAATTGTTTAGTAGGTACAGGACTCATATATTTTCGAGAGGAGGCATATTGCAAGAAACAACGCCTACAATACCCCGTCGCATACCTCCAATTTTAAATGGGTTATTTATCAGCAACTTTGTAAAATTGTTTGCTAATTGTATATTTTAAAGAAATATTTTTATTCTACAATCGTCACGCTACACTAAAGATTAATCGGCTGATAATTACTAATAACAGTTTTAGTACAGGAACATGAACAATTAACTTCAAATAATAGAAAATTATGTCTAACATCCAATACCAATGTGATTCTACTCATGAACAGTACATTGGAAAAAACGGTGTTTTGCCTTAACCATACTTATTAAGTTCGCACAATGTTACGTCAAAAATATGTGGCCGTATCGTTTTTGCAGCTGACATTTTGACACAAAAGTTTAATTAGTCTATACCTACGTAATGTAATTACTATACATATCAACATGTACGTTTGTTATCAGTTATGATTTCGAAAAATAAAATTGTGTTATTTTCTTCGAATACATATATAAGTATATTAAAAATTCGAGCGAACGAAACCGACTAGGTACAGAGTTAAAAATTTTGGTTGTTATTAAATACCACATATATTTATAATGGTAACGGGAAAATATTTCCCTCGATCACCAATATGACTGACCTTACTTACTTAAGAATAATTCAGTATGCATTTTAAACAACAATAACTGAGTTGAGTTACTTAAGAATCTCTCAGTGTCGAGTTTAATCAATAATAACTTCAAATACTAGTGCGACCAACATAGATAAAACACGAAACAGTACTTTAACAATCAACACGTAACTTAATCAGTGGTAGCCACTGCCGATGGCAGCCGTGCTTGTGGTGGCGTGGCAACAGCGTTTAACTTTCCCCTTTCCTCCCTTGACTCTCTCATGTGTCGACAGTAGAACCATCTGGAAACAACATTAATTACAACATTTTTATTTTTCCCCTTGTTCTGCCGTAAATATAAAAGTCATTTATATTTACTTACGCATTAAATAATGAGAATTAAATTTTAAACCTTCATACATTTTATTACGCTATACACAAGGGTGCAATATGCGCGTCTAATAATTATAATATGCTAATATTTGATATGGCTTTACTATCTGCATAAGTTCCAAACACTGACAATAGTGTATATAGGTATTTAAACAATGTATAATTTTGCAGATTGTCAGATACTTAGTAACGTCAATCATTACTATTGAATTGTCTTAAAAGCGTTACAGCAAACAATAAAACGTTAAAATATATACCCGAAAAAATAGAAATTATAAACGAATTTTAAATGAATACATCATGCTTTCATTTATCAGATGTATAATTCCGTGTAAATTAATGCAATAAAAAAAATATTACTTACATATTACACGAAATCGACATTACACAACATGGCGTTGAAACATAAACGTGATATATATAAAAGAAATACATAATGTATAGCTTACACAAATATTCCAACAGCTGGTATAGTAGCGAGCACGCTGAGAAGGAACACCGCGCCGGGCAGTATGTGAAGTGTTTCGATATACACGCGCGAATACAGGGGAGCGAATATCAGAGGCATCAGAGTCTCGGCCACCCCGAACAATGAGTACACTTTGCCTTAAATAAAACTGGTGATTAGCATCAATGTACACAATGAAAATAATCATTATATCATTAAAACGAATAATTAAGAAATATATAAATTTTTACGTCTCATGTAATAAAATTAAAATGCTATAATTTTTACTTCCAATTATTTCTACATTAAATAATAGGCGTGCAAGAAACATGAATGATATAGGAAAACAAGCCTGCGTTTAAATTATTTTTTTTCCATAACAATATAATACTATAATAATACCTTAACAATATCATACCTTAACAATATAATACTATAATAATATAACAATATAATATGGATAAGGAATAAATTGTGCAATACTTACCTAATTCCTGGTGGGACACTAATTTAGACGCTATCGATCTTAAAGCTATTGATGTCGTTCCATTCAAGATCTCCACTATAGGAGCTGTAAGTTGATATTTACTTTAGAAAACCATGTTATATAAATTAGAAATTATAATGCTTTTAGTTTTAAGGCAATTTAATTATTTAATTGCTTCACAAACATTAATTAATTAATGAAATTAGTAAAATGTATTATAAAATATATTTTAATGAAGACATAAATCAAAATACATACTCGTATAACACAGTCAAAAGTGCTGTAAATTGTATATGCAAAGTTCAAAATGCTATCATCGTCACGCTATATCTCTTAATGGGTAGGCAGTGAGCGTTATATAAATACTGGCTGATTATTCTCTTATGAGTGTAATTAAATTTCAATATGAACATGCGTCATAACATTTACTCATATTTTGTATATGTATAAATATAACCTACTTATACATGTTTATACATTAAGCGCTTCAATAAATAAAGTTAAAAAAATACTTGAGTACTGACCAGCATAAATTTCATAGCCGTTCCTGGCAAAAGCGAATACAAGAGCGCCACAAATTTTGCTTCCAGTAGATATGATTCCGAG